>CAUYLG010033397.1:0-101052 GCA_963573385.1 Cacajao melanocephalus | reverse complement strand
CCCCTGACAGACCCCAGTGTGTGATGCTCCCTTCCCTGTGTCCATGTGTTCTCATTGTTCAACACCCACCTATGAGTGAGAACATGTGGTGTTTGATTTTCTATTCTTGCATCAGTTTGCTGAGAATGATGGTTTCCAGGTTCATCCATGTCCCTACAAAGGACACGAACTCATCGTTTTTTATAGCTGCATAGTATTCCATGGTGTATATGTGCCACATTTTCCCTGTCCAGTCTATCATCGATGGGCATTTGGATTGGTTCCAGGTCTTTGCTATTGTAAACTGTGCTGCAATGAACATTTGTGTGCATGTGTCCTTATAGTAGAACGATTTATAATCCTTTGGATATTTACCCAGTAATGGGATAGCTGGGTCAAATGGAATTTCTATTTCTAGGTCCTTGAGGAATCGCCACACTGCCTTCCACAATGGTTGAACTAATTTACACTCCCAACAGTGTAAAAGGGTTCCTATTTCTCCACATCCTCTCCAGCATCTGTTGTCTCCCGATTTTTTAATGATCGCCATCCTAACTGGCGTGAGATGGTATCTCAATGTAGTTTTGATTTGTATTTCTCTAATGACCAGTGATGATGAGCATTTTTTCCTATGTTTGTTGGCCTCATGTATGTCTTCTTTTGTAATGTGTCTGTTCATATCCTTTGCCAGCTTTTGAATGGGCTTGTTTTTTTCTTGTAAATCTGTTTTAGTTCTTTGTAGATTCTGGATATTAGCCCTTTGTCAGATGGGTAGACTGCAAAATTTTTTTCCCATTCTGTTGGTTGTCGATTCACTCTAATGACTGTTTGTTTTGCTGTGCAGAAGCTGTGCACCCATTCGGCTGTGAACCCATCTAGACCTGGGCTTTTTTTGGGTGGTAGACTTTTAATTGCTGCCTGAACTTCAGACCTTGTTATTGGTCTATTCAGGGTTTTGACTTCTTCCTGGTTTAGGCTTGAGAGGATGCAAGTGTCCAGGAATTTATCCATTTCTTCCAAGTTTACTAGTTTATCTGCATAGAGTTGTTTGTAATAATCTCTGATGATGGTTTGTATTTCTGTGGAATATGTGGTAATATCCCCTTTATCATTTTTTATTGCATCTATTTGATTATTCTCTCTTTTCTTTTTTATTAATCTGGTTAGTGGTCTGTCTATTTTGTTGATCTTTTCGAAAAACCTGCTCCTGGATTTATTGATTTTTTGAAGCGCTTTTTGTGTCTTTATCTCCTTCAGTTCTGCTCTGATCTTAGTTATTTCTTGTCTTCTGCTAGGTTTTGAGTTTTTTTGATCTTGCTCCTCTAGCTCTTTCAATTTTCACAATAGGGTGTTGATTTTAGATCTTTCCTTGCTTCTCATGTGGGCATTTATTGCTATATATTTTCCTCTAGACACTGCTTTAAATGTGTTCCAGAGATTCTGGTATGTTGTGTCTTCGTTCTCGTTGGTTTCGAAGAACATCTTCATTTCTGCCTTCATTTCGTCATTTATCCAGTCAACATTCAAGAGCCAGTTCTTCAGTTTCCATGAAGCTGTGCGGTTCTGAGTTAGTTTCTGAATTCTGAGTTCTAACTTGATTGCACTGTGGTCTGAGAGAGTGCTTGTTATGATTTCCGTTCTTTTGCATTTGCTGAGGAGTGATTTACTTCCAATTATGTGATCAATTTTAGAGTAGGTGTGATGCGGTGCTGAGAAGAATTTATATTCTGTGGATTTGGGGTGGAGAGTTCTGTAAATGTCTATTAGGTTTGCTTGGTCCAGGTCCGAATTCAAGTCCTGGATATCCTTGTTAATTTTCTGTCTCATTGATCTGTCTAATACTGACAATGGGGTATTAAAGTCTCTCACTATTATTGCGTGGAAGTCTAAGTCTCTTTGTAAGTCATTGAGAACTTGCTGTATGTATCTGGGTGCTCCTGTATTGGGTGCATATATATTTAGAATCGTTAGCTCTTCTTGTTGCATTGATCCTTTTACCATTATGTAATGTCCTTCTTTGTCTCTTTTGATCTTTGTTGGTTTGAAGTCTATTTTATCAGAGACAAGAATTGCGACTCCTTTTTTCAAGGTTCTTAGTTTCTTTGCATTGGATTAGAACATGTTCTTTTAGCTCACAGAAGTTTCTTATTACCTACCTTCTGAAGACTGATTCTGTCAGTTCATCACACTCATTCTCCATCCAGCCTTGTTCCCTTGCTAGTGAGGAGTTGTGATCCCTTGTAGGAGGAGAGGCGTTCTGGTTTCGAGTGTGTTCATCCTTTTTGCACTGGTTTCTTCCCATCTTTGTGGATTTAGCCAACTGTTGTCTTTGTAGTTGTTGAGTCTCAGAATGGGTCTCTGAGTGGACATCCAGTTTGTTGATGATGAAGTTATTTTTTTCTGTTACTTAGTTTTCCTTCTAACATTCAGGCCTATCTGCTGTAGGACTGCTGAGGTCCACTCCAGGCCCTGCTTGCCTGGGGATCACCTGCAGCATCTGCAGAACAGTAAGGGTTGCTGCCAGTTTCTTCTTCTGCTATCTTTGTCCCAGAAGGATACCTGTCAGATGTCAGTCTGAGCTCTCCTTTATGAGGTGACTCTTTGGATATATGGGGGTCAGGGAGCTGCTTGAGGAGACAGTCTGTCCTTTATAAGAGCTCACGTGCTGAGCTGTGAGCTCCGTTGTTCATTCAGAGCTGCTGGGCAGGTACGTTTAAGTCTGCTGCAGCAGAACTCATAAACCCCTCTTTTTTTTTTCCTCAGGTGTTCTGTCCCAGGGATTTAGGGCTTCGTTTATGAATTTCTGTTGTGCTGGTGCCTTTTCTTCAGGGCTGTCCTGCCCAGCCAGGAGACAGCCTAGTCACTGTCTGTCTGCAGAGGCTTTGCTGAGCAGCTGTGGGCTCCGCCCAGCTGCCATGTGAACATCCCTGCAGTCCTGTTTATATGGGTATAGTTAGAACTGCCTTGGCAATGGCGGCCCACCTTTATAATGGTGGACTCTCTCTGTAATGGCAGGCTGCCTCAGCAATGGCAGGCTGCCTCAGCAATGGTGGACTACCTCCGTAGTGGTGGACTGCCTCGGTAATGGCGATGCCCCTCCCCCACAGAGCTGGACCGTCCTGGGTTCAGCTGTGCTTGCTGTGAATCTCTATCCAGAGCGTTTCAGATTGCTATTTTTTTGTGGGGGTGAGACCAGCCAAGCCTGATCACCTGGCTCGCTGCCTCAGAGCCCTTTTTTTTTTTTTGAGTTGAACGGGCTACTCTGTGTCTCAGGTGTTCCAGGCACCTGTTGAAAAGGTGCTGGGATCTGTGTGATTTCCCATGCAATGATCCACTGTGCTGGCTGAAACAGGTGCACTGAGATTCATGGTGCTTTTTTGCCTGGGAATCTCCTGGCCTGGCTCCCTGTTTCAGTCCCCTTTTTTTTAAATCAGTTGAATGGGTGACTCTGTATCCCAGTAGCTCCAATCGCCAGCTAAAGTGGCACCCGGACCCATGTATTTGTGTGGAGAACTGCCACGCTGGCCAAAACAGCGGCGCCGGCCAAAACAGCCACGCTGGCGACCCATGGGGCTCCTCTGCCTGGGAATCTCCTGGTCTGTGGGCAATAAAAATCCATCTGGAAATACAGCATCCACTCACCCTCCGTGCTTTCACTGGGAGCTGGAATCCTGAGCTGCTCCTAATCGGCCATCTTGGATCTCCACCTTATATCATTATTCTATAAGTAGTTTTCAATTTAAAATTTTAAAAAATTATTTTCTACTTCTTAAATTCCTTTTTTCTTAAAAACTACAATGCAAACACACACATTAGCCTAGGCCTATATAGAGTTAAGAACATCAATATCACTGTCTTTTAGCTCCATGTCTTGTCCCACTGGAAGGTCTTGTGGGGCAATAACACAAATGGAGCTGTCATCTCCTATGATAATAACGCCTTTTTCTGGAATAACTCTTCTGGAATAAGCCAGAAGATGTGTTAAAGTTAACTTTTGTTTTCTAATAACTAGTAGTAGGAGTACATTCTAAAATAACTACAAAAAAAGTGTAACTCAATAAATACATAAACCAGTAACATAATTGTTTAATCACTGATATGGTTTGGCTCTGTGTCCCCACACAAATCTGATGTCTAATTTTAATCCCCATGTGTCAAGGGAGGGGCATGGTGAGAAGTGATTGGATCGTGGGGGTGGATTTTCTCCATGCAGTTCTCATGATAGTGAGTGAGCTTTCATAAAATCTGATAGTTTAAAAGTGTGGCACTTCCCCCCAACCCTTTTTCTGCTGCCTTGTGAAGAAGGTGCTTGCTTCTCTTATACCTCCCACCATGACTGTAAGATTCCTAATGCTTCCCCAGCCACAACTGAGTCAATTAAACCTCTTCTTTATAAATTACTCAGCCTTGGGTAGTTCTTTATAACAGTGTGAAAATGAACTAATATGGAGAATTGGTACCAGAAGTAGGGTACTGCTATAAAGATGCAAATGTAGAAGTGACTTTGGAACTGGGTAATGGGCAAAGGGTTGGAAAATTTGAAGCCTCAGAAGACAGGAAGATTTGGAAAAGTTGGAAATTTCCTGGAGACTTGTTGACTGGTTATGACCAAAATACTGATAGTAATATTAACAAGGAAGTCCAAGCAGAGAGACTTCGAGTAAAGGTCACTTACTCTTGGTATGTTATAGCAAAGAGACTGATGGCATTTTTCCCCTGCCCCAGAGATCTCTGGAACTTTGGACTAGAGAGAGATGATTTAAGGCATCTGGTAGAAGAAATTTCTAAGCAGTAAAGCATTCAAGATAAGAAGTGGCTTCTCCTAACAACATATAGTTTATATGGGTTCATAAAGAGATGTTCTGAAATTAGAACTTCTGTTTAAAAGGGAAGCAGAGCATACACGTTTGGAAAATTTGCAGCCCAACTATATGGTAGAAAAGAAATAACATTTTTTTGAAGAGAAATTCAAGCCTGCTGCATAAATTTGCATAAGTAAAGAGGAGCTGAATGTTAATAGCCAAGACAATGGGGAAAATGTCTCCAGGGCATGTCAGAGACGTTTATGACAGCCCTTCTCATCACAGGCCTAGAGGCCTATAATCTAAAAAAAAAAATTGTTTCGTGGGCCAGGCCCAGGGCCCTACTGTTCTGTACAGCCTCAGGACACGATGGCCCTGCATCCCATCCACTCCAACTCCAGCCATGGCTAAAAGGGGCCAAGGTACAGATTGGGCCATTGTTTCAGAGGATGCAAGCCCCAAGCCTTGGTGGTTTCCCGTCACGTTGGGCCTGATGGTGCACAGAAGACAAGAGTTTAGAAACCTCCACCTAGATTTCAGAAGATGTCTGGAAATTCCTGTATGTCTAGGAAGAAGTCTGCTGCAGGGGCAGAACCTTCATGAATAGCTTCTACTAGGCCAGTGTGGAGAGTAAATGTGAGATTGGAACCACCACAGTGTCCCCACTGGGGCACTGCCTAGTGGAACTGTAAGAGGAGAGCTACTGTCCTCTAGCTTCCAGAATGGTAGATTGACCAACAACTTGCACCATGAACCTGGAAAAGCTACAGGCACTCAACGCCAGCCTATGAAAGTAGCCATGGGGGCTGTTTCTTGCCGAGCCACAGAAGGGAAGCTGCCCCTAGGCCTGGGGAGCCCACCCCTTGCATCAGTATGCCCTTGATGTGAGACCTGGAGTCAAAGGAGATTATTTTGCAGATTTTACTGCTGTACTGCTGGGTTTCAGACTTGCATGGGGCCTGTAGCCCCTTGGTTTTGGCCAATTTCTCCCATTTGAAATGATAGCATTTATCCAATGCCTGTACTCCCATTGTATCTTGGAAGTAACTACTTTGTTTTTTATTTTACAGGCTCATAAGCAGATGTGACTTGCCTTGTCTCAGATAAGATGCTGGACTTGGAATTTTGAGTTAATACTGGAATGAGTTCTTTGGGTTACTGTTGAAAAGGGATAATTGCATTTTGAAATGTGAGAAGGACATGAGACTTGGGAGGGTTCAGGAGCAGAATGATATTGTTTGTCTCTGTGTCCTCAACCAAATCTCATGTTGAATTGTAATCCCCACTTGTCAGGACTTGGACCTGGAGGGAGGAGAGTGGATCATGGGGGCAGATTCCCCCATACTGTCACTGCAATAGTGAATGAGTTCTCACAAGTTCTGATGGTTTAAAAGTGTGGCACTTGCCCTCAACCTCTTCTGCCACCTTGTGAAGAAGGTGCTTGCTCCTCCTTCCTTTTGGTCATGATTGTAAGTTTCCTGAGGCCTCCCCAGCCATGCAGAGCTGTGAGTCAATTAAATATCTTTTCTTTATAAATTATCCATACTCAGGTAGCTTTTGAATAGCAGTGTGAAAACAGGCTAATACAATCATTGTTAAGTGTTATGTACTGTACATAATTGTATGTGATACAACTTTTGTACAACCGGCAACACAATAAGCTTGATTTCACTAACATCACCACAAAAATGTGAGTTATTAATTGTGCTGTGATGTTACAATGTCTATGATGTCACTGGGCAATAAAGACATTTTAGTTTCATTGAAATTTTATGGGGCCACCATCGTATATGTGTTCAGTCACTAACTAAAATGTTTTTATGTGGTGTATGACTGTATAGATCAAACATTATCAAACTGTATACCTTAAATATGTGTAGTTTCTTGTATTTCAATTTTATCTCAATAAATAAAACTACTTTAAAATATCCAAAATATCCATACCATAAGGACTAATCACCCCTTAACAACATAGAATGTTGCAAGAATTATGTAAGACAGTTTATTAAAAAAAAAAAAAGGAGCCCACTGTCCTACAGAGAAAAGAAATCCATACAGGATCATAAAAGTCTTCTCTCTTGGTCATACTTATGGCCAAGTTATCATCAGTTGTTTTTATGGGGTAAATTGTTGTCTAAGTGTGCCACATATTGAGCTTACACAAAAATATCTGATTTGGGAGACAACTCGTCTGTCCCATTTATAGTTTTTAATAATCATCTGCACTGTAACAAAAAGTAGTTCCAGTAATGCTTAGTACTTTTCTCTTAGTAGTGAACAAATGTCAAGAAAATTTACACTCAAGGTAGTATTATTCCTTTGTCCCATGGAATATGTACTGAAAAAAAAAAATATGGTTGTCCAGCTATCATCCAATATAAATTATAAGTTGTAGACTCATAAGTTATTCAGATTTCAATTCATCCCCCACATTATAAATGAGTAATCATAAAGAAATTTAAATATTTAGCTCAAACTTTTTGATTACATTAATTTATACAATAAAACACAACAATTAGAAAGGATGTTGGACAACAAAACTCAAGAGATAGTCTTAAGCTAAATAACAGATACATTTCTTTATATATAACACCTTCTTATTTTTGTGAATTTATATATGTCAAAATGATACACAGATTATTATTCCTTATCTAATTATGTAGTAAAATTTGGCTAAAAGATAGGAGAAAGTGACCAGTCTCTCATAAATGTGTTTAATATGTACTTCCTCATAGCCTTGGTTTCTTATATTATCCAAGCTCTTATATATCCACAAGTAGGTAAATGCAGGACCTGGTATACACTTATAACATGACTAAAGAGGTCCTAGAAAGTTGTCTTCGATACTAAAAAGCAAGAAACAGTAACAATAACAGCAACAGCAGTGGCAACAACATATTGCTATCTACATTATCACTCACATTCTATCCACTATGAATTGTTCATGTAACTTGATTCTATTGCACTTACTTCTACCAATAAGTAATTGATGAAGAGGAAAAATTTTCTCATTTTAAAATAACAATAATTTTCAGAAGAGTTACATATCATTAAAACAATTGATAGTATAATTTATCCAATTACACTTATTGAACCATTTAGTGAATTCTCATTATATGCATGCCACTATGCTGGGGCCAGAGATATGGGGATAAATATGATGCAATTTTTGCCCTTAAAGTTATTATGATTTAGTGCAGGAAATAGAAAAAACCTGATAAATTATATGACGGGAGTCCCCAACCTTTTAGTTGTTAACGACCAGTTTGTAGAAGATTATTTTTCCATGGACCAAGGCAGAGACGGTTTTGGAATGAAAGTGTTCTACCTCAGATCATCAGACATTAGATTCTCATGAGTGTTTGAGCTCCTATGAAAATCTAATGCAGACGCTAATCTGACAGGAGATGGAGCTTACGAGGTAATGCTGTCTAAGCCACTGCTCGCCTCTTGCTGTGTGGTCCATCACCAACTGGTACCGGGGATTAGAAACCCCTGATATATGACATTTTGAAAGTGGTATAAAAATACACGTGACAGCTCCTTACCAAAGATAGTGTGTTAATGTGTGTTAGTGTGTGTGGGGGGGGGGCGGGGAGGACAGAGAGAGACAGAGAGAGATGGGATAGAATTAAAAATGAGAACAGGTTCAGGGGAGGCATCTTTAAGAGGAAGCAAGACAGCTCTTGAAATAAATTTTGAAGGATAACTAAGACTTGATGGAGAAAAGGAAGGTAGGCCAGTAGTCACATGCTAGAAAACAACCTATTTAGAGGCTCAAGGAAAGCTTGCATATTCAGGAGCCTAAAAATAGTTGACTATGAGTAGAATGTAAAGTGTAAAGAGGAAAGTGTCAGTAGAGAGAAAGAAAGGTGAAGGATGCAGAGAAAGTAATCATGACCTTGTATTCTTTTTTAAAAAGTTAGCACATAATCCTGATCATATTTTTTCCTCTAATAATTTTAGAGAAGAATAGTCATTAAGAAAAAGAAGACTTTCATGACTTTTATTGAAAGAATGAGGACAGCACTTAAATTTAGTGAAGACCTATTTTGTTTAATGGTTAAAAAGAGTCTGACTCCATGTTTGACATTTGACTGCACAGCGTTTAGGCTCCTACCCTGCCCTGCTCAAACACTGCATATCTGGTACTATAGAGAAATAAACCTGTATGCCTCTTGAGATGTTGGGTCCTGTGGAAATTTGAACTTCACAGCCCTAGGTTGAATATGAGAACTTGTCTCCAGCCCGACTCTCCCACCATCACAAAAGTCAAACCAACTCTCTGATCATTGCTCTTGCCATTCTAGCCAGATTAGCTTGCAGTTACCTTGCTCTATGCACAAGTTCCTCATGTGAATAATGAACTTCCTTGCAAATATATCAAGGTGTGTGAAGTGTCATCAGTCTTGATATGTGACCTATTAATTGAGCAGGGTCCTACTCACTTTAGTGCAAGTGATCATATAATGCTGAGATTACATAAAGGTTTATCATATGTAATCTTATTGAATTGTCAAAGCAGCAAGCTGAGATTGTTTTTATTATTTGCACTTTAGAAAGGAGAAAACTAATCTTAGAGAGGTTACTTATACTGTCCAAGTCACATAGCTGGTAAGTGTCAGTGTTAGAACTTGATCCAGTTCTGTCAAAATAAAAAATTTATGCAGAAAATGGAAAGCCTGGGTAAAGTGCTGGGGATTATGACTTTGCATGACTAGAGAGCATTCTTCTTATTTGCAAATTTAAGAAGTCCAAATACAAAATAAATAATTAGTAAAATCACTCCTTAATATGGCAGTATTCCACAGGGAAACTATGGTAATATGAAACTAGCCTGACCAGAATATTTTTTTTTCACAATTGGCATAAAAATTACTGGAACATGTCCTCATTTGTTTTAAATAAATTCTTGATTTCTGCTTTAATTTCATTATTTACCCAGGAGTCATTCAGGAGCAGGTTGTTCCACAATCTCTGGGGCACAGGTAAAGCAGTGTCAGTAGGGAAATGTATAGCACTAAATGCTCACAACAGAAAGCTTGAAAGATCTTAACTTGACGCCCTAACATCACGATTAAAAGAGCTAGAGAGGCAAAAGCAAACTAATCCAAAAGCTAGCAGAAAATAAGAAATAACTAAGATCAAAGAAGAATTGAAGGAGATAGAGACAGGAAAACCCTCCAAAAACATCAATGAATCTAGAAGCTGTTTTTTTTTCTTTGAAAAAGTCAACAAAATAAATAGACTGCTAGCTAGATTAATAAAGAAGAAAATAATCAAATAGAATAAAAAATGAGAAAGGGGATATCACCACTCATCCCATTGAAGTAAAAACTACCATCAGAGAATACTATAAACACCTCTCTACAAATAAACTAGAAAATATAGAAGAAATGGATACATTCCTGGACACATACACCCTCCCAAGACTAAACCAGGAAGAAGTTGAATCCCAGACTAGACCAATAACAAGTTCTGAAATTAAGGCAGTAATTAATAGCCTGCTAACCAACAAAAGCCAAGGACTAGACAGATTCACAGCCAAATTCTACCAGAAATACAAACCGGAGCTGGTACCATTCCTTCTTAAACTATTCCAAACTATCAAAAAAGAGGGACCCCTCAAAAAAGAGGCCAGCATCATCCTGATACCAAAACCTGGCAGAGACACAACACAAAAAGTAAATTTCAGGCCAATATCCAAGATGAATATCTATGTAAAAATCCTCAATAAAATATTGGCAAACCAAATCCAGTAAAACATCAAAAAGCTTATTCACCATGATCAAATCGGCTTCATCAGTAGGATGCTAAGCTGGTTCAACATATGCAAATCAATAAACGTAATCTATCACATAAACAGAATCAAAGACAAAAGCCACATGATTATCTCCATAGATGCAGAAAAGACCTTTGATAAAATCCAACATCCCTTCATGTTAAAAACTCTGAATAAACTAGGTATTGATGGAACATACCTAAAAATAATAAGAGCTACTTATGACAAACCCACAGCCAATATCACACTGAATGGGCAAAAGCTGGGAGCATTCCCTTTGAAAACCAGCACAAGACATGTATGCTCCCTCTCACCACTACTATTCAACATTGTATTGGAAGTTCTAGCCAGGAAATCAGGAAAGAGAAAGAAAGAAAGGGAATTCAAATAGGAAGAGAGAAAGTCATATTTTCTCTGTTTGCATATGACATGATTTTATATTTGGAAAACACTATTATCATCTCAGCCCCCAAACTCCTTCAGCTGATAAGTAACTTAAGCAAACTCTCAGGATACAAAATCAATGTGCAAAAATCACAAGCATTCCTTTACACCAACAATAGACAAGCAGAGAGCAAAATCATGAATAAACTCCCATTGACAATAACTACAAAGAGAATAAAATACATATGAATATAGCTAACAAGGGATGTGAAGGACCACTTTAAGGAGAACTACAAACCACTGCTCAAGGAAATAAGAGAGGATACAAACAATTGGAAAATCATTTCATCCTCATTGATAGGAAGAATGAAAATGGCCATACCACCCAAAGTAATTTGTGGATTCAATGCTATTCCCATTAAACTACCATTGATTCTCTTCACATAATTAGAAATAAACATTTAAATTTCATATGGAATCAAAGAAGACCCCGTATAGCCAAGACAATCTTAAACAAAAAGAACAAAGCTGGAGGCATCATGCTACCTGACTTCAAACTATACTATAAAGCTACAGTAACCAAAACAGCATAGTGCTGGTACCAAAACAGACATATAGACCAATGGAGCAGAACAGAGACCTCAGAAATAGCACCACACATCTCCAATTATCTGATCTTCAACAAATTTGACAAAAACAAGCAATAGGAAAAGGATTTCCTATTCAGTAAATGGTGCTGGGGAAACTGGCTGGCAATATGCAGAAAACTGAAACTGGACCCCTTTCTTACACCTTATACAATAATTAATTCAAGATGGATTAAAGACTTTAATGTAAAATCCAAAACCATAAAAACTCTAGCAAAAAACCTAGGCAATACCATTCAGTATATAGGCATGGGCAAAGACTTCATGACAAAAATGCCAAAAGCAATGGCAACAAAAGCCAGAATTGACAAATGGGATCTAATTAAACTAAAGAGCTTCTGCAAGCAAAAGAAAACTATCATCAGAGCAAACAGGCAACCTACAGAATAGGAGAAAATTTTTGCAATCTACTCATCTGACAAAGATCTAATATCCAGAATGCAAAAGGAACTTAAACAAATTTACAAGAAAAAAAAAAAGAAAACAACAACCCCATCAAAATGTGGGCAAAGTATATGTACAGAGACTTCTCTAAAGAAGACATTTATTTTTCCAACAAACATATGAAAAAAAGCACAACATCACTGATCATCAGATAAATGCAAATCAAAACCACAATGAGATACTATCTCATTCCAGGCAGAATGGTGATTATTAAAATGTCAGGAAATAACAGATACTGGTGAAACTGTGGAGAAATAGGAACGCTTTTACACTGTTGGTGGGAGTGTAAATTAATTCAACCGTTGTGGAAGACACTCCGGTGATTCCGCAAGGATCTAGAATCAGAAATACCATTTGACCCAGCAATCCCATTACTGGGTATATACCAAAAGGAATATAAATAATTCTACTATAAAGACACACGCACATGTATGTTTATTGCAGCACCATTTACAATAGCAAAGACATGGAACCAACCCAAATGCCCATCAATGACAGAATGGATTAAAAATTGTTGTACATATACACCATAGAATACTGTGCAGCCGTAAAAAGGAATGAGATCATATCCTTTGCAGGGACATAGATGAAGCTGGAAGCCATCATACTCAGCAATCTAACATAGGAAAAGAAAACCAAAAACTGCATGTTCTCACTCGTAAGCGGGAGTTGAATAATGAAAACATGTGGACACAGAGAGGAGAACAACACACACCAGGGCCTGTTGTGGGGTGGGGGATGAGGGGAGAGAACCTAGAGGATTGGTCAATTGGTACAGCAAACCACTGTGGCACACATATACCTATATACCAAACCTGCATTTTCTGCACATGTATCCTATTTTTTCTTAGAACAAAAAACTTAGTGGAAAGTGTTAATAATGAACTTCATTCATGAAAGCATCTTATATAGAGGAAGCAAATAGTTCTTCCCCTTGGTTTTTCTCAATTCTGTTATTTCTTTTATGGCTTTTTCCAAAGAGTGTGCTGGCCTTTGTCCCTGCGACCTGGGAGGTAAGCTCCAAACCCTTAGAAGACCAAGAGATAGGAATGCCTTTGTTATTTATTTGGGGCCCTTTGAACCATACCTGATGGTTTATGCAAATGAGGTGACTCGTAGTGGGTCTCTCCAACCACGTGATAACACTAAGACCTCTAGAAATTACAGAGGCTAGAGACTAATTTCAAACACAGGAGAAATCGCTCTATCAGTAATGCTTACTTACTGGAGTCTCAATAAAAATTCTGGACATCAAAGTTTAGGTGTGCTTTTTGGCCGACATATTCAGTGTGTATTCTCACACATTAATGACAGGGAAGTAACACATCCTGAGAAGAATGGAAGCTTTGCACGTGGAACCCTTCCAGATGTTGCCTGATGTGTCTCTTACTTTGGCCAATTTTCTGTACTCTTGCCCTTAGTAAACTATAACTGTGAGTATAATAATTTTCAGTGAGTTCTGTGAGTCTCTCTATTGAATTATCAAACCTAAGAATGGATTGGGAAACCTCCAAACTTACACATGGTGTCAGAAGTGAGGGTGGTTTTGTGTGAACTCTTTCTCTAACTTTGTCATTTTCCCCTAATTAAAACCATCTTTTCAAAGTTTGTGACAGTGAGAGAAATCTAATATGGCTGACTCCATCTTGCTTCGAGCCTCACAGACTGGCTGTCTTTACTCATTCCTGGTTGTATGCCAAGCTAATCATGGGAGGAAGTGAGATTATAGTTTAAAGCAAGGATAATAATAGTCTCTCCCTAAAACTAATACCCCTTTTTTGGGGGGACTGAAACTGCCTTTGTAAAACTAACAAAAGGTCAAGAGATTTGAATTCTAGGAAAGGCCTGAATTCTGCTAAAATATAGGCATAGTTTTTATAATCCCTTACTACTCAGGAGTCATGTCATCAGAGGTCACAAAATTTTGTGACGTCCTTAATTGCTCCTGTAGATAACATCACTATTATAGAACCTAAGGTTGGCCTTTTGAGATGTTTTTCAGATTTTGGTATTCTGGTAACCAACTGATCCCACCCAGACCTGTGACTCATGACTCAAGCAGTCACGCGACCCATATCCAGAGGTGGACTCAGCACATGAAGACTGTTTTCCACACCCCTATTATTTTATTCTCAAGCAATTGGCAGCACCCATTCCCTAGATCCCTGCCTACCAAATTATTGACAAATCCCTAGCCTCTGAGTTCTCAGAAAGAGAGACTTGAGTAATATCTCAATCTACTGCATGGCTAGCTTGACGTTAATTAAACCCTTTTTTTCACTGAGATAGCATGTTCTTGGTGAATTGGTTTTGCCTATGCAGCATGCAGGAAGTTGGGTGATTACATAATTGCTTGCAGCTAGGATCAGAAGCTTTGGTCAGAAGTGGAAATCTGGAGAACTGTACCTTTAATCTTGCAATGTGGTTAATGCCAGGAACTTACATAGCTAAATGGCAATGTAGTCACTTCTGACTTTGAGAAAGGAATAGCAGTATTAAAAAAAATCCATTTGTTTCACAAATATTAGCTACCAATGGTTAGCTTACATATCAGAAATATAAAACTAAACAATCTGAACGGTTAGACTATTTTTAAATATAAAAACTATCAAATGTTATTAAAAGTATGCTTCAGTAGACTACTAAATGCTAGATAAATCTCACAAAAGTAAATCGAAAATGATGGCAGGCTACAAAGCACATGTGCTTGTGGTATATCTTCATATATTGGAAAATATTGCCATATTTTTACAGTAAGGTAAATTATTGTTATGCATAACCTCTCAGTTAATTTATTAAAAGCAGTAGGTCTTTTACTTAATGCTAAATTACACAGTGTGCCACTAGAGGGCGCTACAACATTTTCTTTGATTAAAAAACTATTTCTGAAAGAGGTACTACTGTAAACCACTCTTAGCAAAAATTTTTTATTTACGGCTGAATTAATATTGTAAAACATATTTGAAAAACTTATTATAATAAAACAAATTTTCAACTTTTCTATTAAGTGTATTAAATTTTTTACACCTTTGTGATTTCAATATATGCTTACAGATTCTAAAAAGTACTAGAAACACTAGTTGTAATAAGCATTATTAATTGCAGCACGAAATGAAGCACTTGTTTTCACATGATCTATTTCACTGAACAAAAACAATGTGTATACTTGGTAGCAGGGCCCAAACGCAAGGAGAATAAATATATCAGAAAATGCTTTGTAATATTGTGTCAATGTGAGGAAAAATATCATAGTGAAAACTTGGAATCAGGCAAATTTTGGATGAAAATGGCACACATCTCAAATTACTGTTACTCTGGTTTTATTCAGAAGACTGATGTCATGTAGAAACATACCTATTTTGATTATATTAGTGTAATTAAAGTTTAAAGGACTTTTAGAGGGAGGACACAAAATAAGAAAATAAAAAAAAACTTTTTATAGCCATGCTGTTATCTATGGAATTAGCTTATGTCACCTAAGGCAAGTCCTGTCAGAAAGCAGCTAACTACAAAGAGGAAGACAGAACAGGAACGCAGAAAACAAACATGTCTTTTGCTTTCTGGTCATGTCCCTCCACTATTGGAATGTCAGGATTCAGGAAAAAGGCAAGGCCCTAATTTCTAGTTATGTATGTTTCTGCCAGCTCACAAAAACCTAAGTAACACACCAGGGGACATGCAGATGTCTGCATTTGTTGATGTGGAGGAAGAGAAAAGCATATCTTGTCAGTAGACTCTGGCACCTTTGATCCTAATATTTTCAGCAGCATTTTAAGGTGGCCATCTAAATCACAATGGACCACCAAGACGGGACATGTAGTCTAATATTTTATCTCCTGATGGGGATACATGATCACCAATATTAGGAATTCAGGAGAGGCTATAACTATAGATACAGGGGATATTTAAAAGGATCCAAAGAATAAACTAGTTTAATAGGTTTTACATTTAGTATATGAATTTTATAAGAAGCTGTCTTAACCCAAATTGCATAAAAATAGACATAACAACAAAAGACACTGTTAAAATTTGTCAAGAAAATACTACTGCAAAATACGTCAAATTCAGTTGACTATAGGTGAGTTCCCTCAAAACCACAGGGGCTAATGATTTGCATGTATTTTAGTTTCTTTCAGAGGATAAACAAGGAAAATTTCTATCTCCTTTGTGGGGCAAATATACTACCTTAATGCAAAAACCTGACAGAGAAAGTACAATTATGAAATCTAAAAACCAAAGTGATTTATGGAGATGGACACAATACCCTTAATTGTTAAGTAATGAAATTCATAAGTGCATTAAAATAATTATACGGTATAATCAAACACAATTTACTCCATAAATGTGAGGATTGTTCAAAAGCAATCTGTTATTATAATTGCTTTCCTTAATAGACCAAATGCCGTAGCATACAGCTGCATGCACACATGCAATTTTCTTCTGAATGTTGAAATGGTATTTGAGAAAATGAACCATCAATTTCTGATAAAAACCCATAGTAAAATAGAAGTGGAAGCATATTTTTTTCTGTATGGTAAAGCACATCTCTCTCAAACAGACATGATCAAGATTTGCTGTGATCATATTAAAAGAAAGAAGACAAAAGTCTACATCATTAATATTATTACTTAAAACATTTTGAACATTCTAGTATTAGTGTAAAGCATGTAAAATAAAAAAGATGCATGAGAAGTGAGGAACACATTTATTTGTGGCAAGAAATACAATTACTACAGAGGAAATTCAAGAGAACCAGATGAAAAATAAATATAATAATTTGAATAAATTAACATAATCATTCTTATAATAATTCTGTGGTATAGGTCCTGCTAGATCTGCCATTTTACATCTGAGAGAACAAAGCATAGGACGAATGGGTAATTTGCTCCAGTTGACACAGCTAGAAAATGGCAGAGCTAGGATTTCATTCTTTATTGTCTGATTCAAACAAGTAGAAAATATAATTTAAAAAATAAGATCCCATATACTAATTAATAGAGAAAACACAGTGACATAACTGTTACATGAAATGTGAGGTCTTTTATGAAGCAACAATTAATATTTACTGAAATACATTTAATACTTGAAAAATAAAAATGCGCAAAATAAATAACAAATACTATTAAATTCTAATGAACAAAATAATGTAATGATGAGACTTTTAAAACACATGATCACAACTAAAGTTCATCAGGTAGAGTAACCAGGCAAAAGTAGTCAAAAATACTTTAGGAAACACAATGTGAGAATAATACACCATTTATCAGAATATGTTTTAAAATTATCAAAACTAAAAATGTGTAATTTGGCATATAAATTGATAGGTAAATTGGTTGCTAGAATTCATTGACTATGCATTCTATGTCAGGCCCTGTTTTTGATAGTCTACACATAATATTTCATTTAAACCACTCAACGTATATTATCTCACTTAATCTTACCTTACACCTAGGAAGTAATCATCATTATTATCCCAATTTTATGAATGAAGATATTGAGACACAAAATGGTTAAGTACCTCTAAAAGCACACAGCTAGTACATGATAGCCTGTGTGACTCCAGAAACTGAACTCTGAATCACTACATTGTGCATAGTGAAATAAGAAACTATCAAATAGACTGAAGAATAAATAACAATTAATATACAATGACAATGGCATTTCAAATGAGTATAAAAATGTTGGTGCAACTGGATGATTATCAGGGTAATGGTGTAATGGTGGTGGTAAGCATTGGGGGATGAACTTGTTCCTTGGATCATATCACATAACAAAACTAATTCTTAATACACACACACACACACACACACACACACATACACACACACACACATATATATATCCTTAAAGACTCCACCAAAACGTTGTTAGAGCTAATACCAAATTTAGTAAAGTTGCAGGACAGAAAATCAACATACAAAAATTAGTTGACTTTCTATAGATTAGCAACAAACTATCTGGAAAAGAAATAAAGAAACCAATGTCATTTACAAAGCATCAAAAATAAAATATGTAAGAATAAGTTTAACAAAGGAAGTAAAAGTTCTTTACATTGAAAACTGTAAGACATTGATGAAAGAATTTGAAGAAAACATAAATAAATGAAACTAGCCTGTGTTCATGGATGAGGAAAATCAATATATTAAAAAAGTTCATGCTATCCAAGTGATCTGTAGATTCAACATAATACCTATCAGAATTATGATAGAAAATGACATTTTTCAAAGAATAGAAAAATCAATCTTAAAATTCGTAGAAAACCACAAAGACCTCAAATTGCCAAAACAATCTTGAAAAAAGAATATCCTAGTGACATCATGCTTTCTATGCTTTCTGATTTCAAACTATATTACAAAGCTCTAGCAATCAAAATAGTATGATACTGGTCTAAAATAGGCACATGGGAACAGATTTGAAATAAACTTGTGTACACAATCCACTAATACTGACACGAATGCTAAGAATACATAATGGAGAAATGACTGTCTTTTCAATAAATGGTCTTTTGAGAACTGAATATGCACATGAAAAAGCCTGAGATTTAGTCCATATTTTACAGCACTCATAAATACTAACTTGAAATAGATTCAAGACTTAAATGTAAGACCTGAAACTGAAAAAGCTCCTTGACATTGGTTTGTGTAATGACTTTTTTTTAATATAACACCAAAAGTAAAAGGAAAAAAAAAGCAAAAGTAAATAAGTGGGCCTACATCATATTAAAAGGCTCTGCACAGAAAAGAAAATAATGAACAAAATAATAAACAAAAGCAATAATAAAATGAAAATATGGATGGGAAAAAATATTTGCCAGCCATATATCTGATAAGTGGTAATATCCAAAATATATAAGAAACTTGTACAACTAAACAGCAAAAAACAAAATCCAATTGAAAAATAAGCAAAGGATCTGATCGGACATTTCTCCAAAGAAGATACACAAATGGCCAATAAGCATATAAAAAAGGCTAAACATCGCTAATCATAAGAAAATTTCAAATAAAAACCACAATGAGGCATCACCTTATACCTGTTAGGATGACTTTTGTACAACAAGCAAGAGAGACTTGTCTTGTCAAACAGAAAAGAGTATTGGCCAGGATGCAGTGAAAAGAGTACCCTTGTGCAAGGTTGGAGGGTTTGCAAATTGGTACAACCAGTATAGATAACAAGGAAGAGGTTCCTCAAAAATTTTTAAATAGAACTACCATTTGAACCATCATTCCGGTTTCTGAGTATGTATCCAACTGATATAAAAATCAGTATGTTGAAGAGGTATTGACACTGCATGTTCACTGCAGTGTTGTTATTCACAATATGCAAGATGTGGAAACAACCTATGTGTCTATCGAAACATGACTAGATTAAGAAATTGTGGTGTATAGAAATACAATAAAATATTACTCAGCCATGAAAAATGGGAATATTCTTCCATTTGCAACAATATGGATAAACCTTGAAGGAATTATGCTAAGTTAAATGCATAAGCCAGAGAACAAAAAATGTTGTGTGATCTCACTTATAGGTGAAGTCTAAAAAAGATGAGATTAGCTGGTCACAGAGGTTTGCACCTGTAGTCTCGTCACTTTGGGAGGTTGAGGAAGGTGGATCACTTGAGCCCAGGAGTTTCAGACTATCCCAGGCAACTTGGTTGTAACCCGTCTTCATTAAAAAAAAAAAAAAAAAAAAAGTTTGCTGGAAGTGCTGGTGCCTCCATGTAGCCACAGCTACTCACGAGGCTGATGGAAGAGAATCACTGGAGCCAGGGAAGTCTAAGCTGCAGTGAGCCATGATCACGCCACTGCACTCCAGCCCAGGCAAAAAAGCAGACACCCTTTATAAAAAAAAAAAAAAAAAAAAAAAAAGAAATCATAGAATCAGAAACCAGAGAGTAGAATAATAATTGCCAAGGGCTTGAGGGTGCGGAAAATGAGCAGATGTTGTCAAAGGGTCCAGACCTTTAGTTATAAGAAAAATAATTCTGAGGATATAATGTACAACATGGTGACTAGTTAACTACTGTATTGTACATTTGAAATTTGCTAAGATAGTGGATTTTAAACACACACACACACACACACATACACACACACACACAAATAAGGGTAATCAGGTGAAGTGACAGATGTGTTAAATAAGTTGATTGGGGTAATAATTTCACAATATATACATATAACAAATCATCTTGTATCCTTAACTTCAGACAATATTATTTGCCAATTGTAGTTTGAGAAAACTGGAAAAGAAGAATATATTTTTAAAGAGAATATTCGTGTTTTTTTGGTCTGTTACACTCGGCAATCTATCCATGGAAATAATTTTAACTGCAGAGAAAAACGTATTTACTACTGCAACGTTGTTTCTAAGAAACAGGAATTGAATTTTTTTTTAATTTTATCTTTTTAATTGGCAAATAATAATTGCATATATTTATGTGGTAAGATGTGATGTTTTGATATATGTTTACATTGTGGAATGATTAAATCAGTCTTAATGAGATATCACCTACTCCTGTAAGAAAGGTGACAATAAAAAAGATGAAAGGTTACAAGTGAAATGTTTAACAATAAGAATAAATAAATAAGGTTACTAAACTAGAGTTAAATCAACTGATTTAATATCAGGTATTCAATGAAAATCATGAAACTTTTAAATAATACAAAGTTACTATGCTAAGTGAAAGAAATTAGAAGTTTATATAATGTGGTATATTTAGAATAATTTCATAGAATATATTTAGAAATATTTTTCCAATTGTGTTTTCTCTCATTATATAGAATTTGCCACTTTGTTCCAGGGCAAAGCACGTTATAAAATTACCTCCAGAAAGAGAAGAATATGACCCAGCAGCAGTCTACCAAGAAACAAGAAAGGGAAACTCTTGATTCAAATAACTGTAGGAATATATACATATTCAGTGATTACATAAGCAGGTGTTGGAATCATAGGTTCACCCTTCAGGACATAGGGCATAGTAGGGTTTTTGACTCACACTCTATTTAGAATTCTAAAAATATACCACTGACAGAGTGTGCAGTTGTAGTGGTGGGGCAGCATTAGCGATGACACGATTGTGGCAAAGATAGATAAATGAACCTGAAACAATGCTTTCCATTCAGAAAGGCCTACACATGGCATGCAGAGATCTCTCATCTCTAATGAAAAACACAGAAGTGTATAATTAGTAAAATACTAATCAGAAGCCTGTGTCAGTCCTCTGATACAGATGCTTTAGACTAGGGGTGGAAGTGAGGTCAGGCCAATAATCCAGACACTATGCCAAATCAGCTACTCAATAGCTAAGTCCGTATCAAAGATGCAGAATCCCCATATACGTGCACATCCCCATGGCCATGAAGTCATGTAAGCACCCTACTACCACCATTTACCTAGGTGCTTTATTATGGAGATATTTGTAGAAGAAGGGAATATTGAAAGAGTAAAATTTTATAGGAAAAATGTTGTTAGCCTAAAGAAAAGGCTTAACTGAAGAATACTAATATATATTAACTCAAGAAATTAAATATTTTTATTATTATTATTTTAAAATCTTGCCACCTACCACATTGGGGATCAGGAAGATCAGTTTAGTTTAAGGAGATAGCTTTGCTCTTGCAATCTTAGCATTTTTTTGTCAGATGATAGACCTATATTTTGTTTCCTCTCAGTCCATTACCCTGTAGAAGACTATTCAGTTAATGCTTGCTGGAAGAAGGAGTAAGTGTCTACTACATTAGAGGCAGTATAGTCTATTTCTTAAGCTTTTTAGGCTCCAGATTTAAGTTACAGCTCTAATCATTTATGACTCAGAAGGTTGGTTAACATTTTTGTGCCTAATTTCTTCAACTGTAAAGTGTAGATAATAATGATATACATACACGTGTTTAGTACAATTCTTGTCATGGGATAAATGCTCAATAAATTCACGTCAGTCAGTGTCTCCTATTGTCATTGCTATTAAGTGCCAAGAAGCCACTACAAAAACTGCCAAAAGAGTATAAATTACAGCTCCTGATATGATAGATAAATATATAAACGAAGATGGAGACTGGAGGAAACATATGGAAAGGGGAGTAGTCAGTTCAGAGTAAAGGTCCAAGATCAGACCTTGCTGCTGATATTAAATTGGAGCAGTTTGAGGGGGATTTATGATAGTTTGCAGAATATTAAACTTCAAGAGTTAAAAACAAGTGGACTAGCAACAGGTTTCCAGCTATAAGAGGTAAAGCCACCTTAAGGAGTCATAGGCATATAGATAATAGATTATTACTAAATTTTGTGATATTTGCACAATTATATTTGTAACTAGCTCTACCTAAGAAATATTTTTAAGTAAAATTGTTAAGAAAATACTTATGTTGGTGATTTATTATGTTTCTGTTTTTCTGCCTTTCTTCCAGCTCTTATAGCACTGCTTTGCTTCACTGTTCTGTTTCCTGGGAAACACTCTCCTTGGACTGCAGAGTAGAGGATATTTGATGGGTCATGCTGTACTGAAAATATTACTTCCCCTCTCAAGAGAGAATCTTGTGAAGGACAATTTTATTATTTATATTGTCTATAGAGTGATACAACATAATTAATTTAGAAAACATAAGGACAATTGTGGTAAATGATTAAGAATCTATATATGGTGCAAAACAACCAGTTAAAACAAAGCCTATTGTTTCACTGACAAAAACCTGAATTATTTGATTTTAAAAAATCATCTTTTTTTTAATTTATTTATTTTACTTTAGGTGCATACTATATCTGGCATTTCTCCCCATGTTATCCCTCCCCACTCTCCCCTCCCTCCCCACCCCCCACTATCTCAAGAACACATGATGCATTCTATTTTTAATTGACTGCATTTTAGTAATTTTAGGATTTTTGTGAAACAAAAAAGCTATATTATAATTTTTCTAATTTCTAAGTAAGTGTGCACTGCTTCAATGATAGCATTTCTAAGTCAATAATATCTTAAGAGTTATGTAAGCATAATGACATTTATTAATTATATTTATAACTCCTTTATTACATATAGCTGCAGTTTATTCTATTAAACTCTAGTGTAGAACTCATGATTACATTTTTAACTAGTAGAAAAGAAAATGCTACACTGTCTGATCACATGTTTGTGCTAATTTATTAGAAAAAAAATGTGACTGCAAGGCAGCACACTGAATAACATTTCAGAAAGAGCTTATAATATTTAGATATAAGCAAATGAATATTTCTTGATTTTTTAAACAAGTTGACAAATGACATACATTTGTAATTCTTTGTATTTATGTAAACGTGTTTAACCTCATCATTTGGCATTTGTTCTTTGTTTTGTATTAAATTATGTTCTCTTTAAAATAATTAAATATTGGATACTCCTGAATGATTTTACAAAGCCTTTTTGACTGCTTTATCTCCCATTTCATTTCCTTTAATACCTACACAAACTGGAAACCACACAAAAATGACAGTGTTGCCTTGAAATATTACTGTATTATAGACATCAATAATTCCCAAAGCCCTTCCTCACTGTGGTGATTGAAATTTCCAGGATGATATCAACGGCACTTAAAAGATCTGGAAAAGTGATAGATTGTAAAGGTTGTACTTTAGCAATCTAATTTGGTGCCATAAGGACATGAAATAACTCATGAGTATAACCTGATAAGTAGTCTAAGGTGGCAGGAAAAAAAAAAAAAAAAAAAAAAACCATGCCATCAGATGATTTTCTGAGGATGAGAATACAATTTGTGGTATTCAAAGGGAGAAACAAGCTAAAATGAAAAACAACCTAGTGAACTATGCATAAACTAGAAACACACCATAGAAATATCTGTAAATTTCATAGTACCAAACAGAGAATCACATTCACCATGTTTGCTTAAGCTCATAAAGTAGATAAAATTTATATTTTGGTCATTAGTGGGTACATTTCTCTTACAGGTATAAATTTTTACTTGATGAATAAGATGCAGTCAGGTACTTCCCAGAGCTTTGCTATCTGACCTTAGTAACGAAACTGCAGATATCGACAAATAAAGAGAAATATTGAATCTCAATATTTTATGCCATTTATGAATGCCGTTGTGTTCAAAAGAATATACCTATAAATTCTAAAAGAGGTATTGCTCATGTCTTCTACTTTGATAACATTTTGCAAATTTAGCTCTTTCATTATTTTTTGAATCGAGGATCAGAATGGCTCTCCCTTCACTTTAGAACTATAAAAATAAATTATTGGGCAGACTATTGAAAAACATAAAATATCTATCAAATTTTCAGCTTGCAGAATTAAGCATTTGACACATATAATCAAATAACTATTACCAGATTTGCAGATAATAGAAAAAGAAATTTCTTATTCATTTCCTAAAAGATTATTGATGCTTCTATTTCTGTGCTCTTAAGGCATGCATTGTTCAATCACCAAACTGAATATGATGACCATAAGATCAGTCATTATTCAGTCATACTTCTAAATATTCCAATTCCATAGAAAATGTCATTTTTGCTTTATCACCAGCAATATGGAGGCAATGAATTACAGTTGTCCTTAAAGTATTCACAGATAATTTAAATTACTAACTTTATTGGATATCTAACCAGAAAAGTGTCTACATTTGAAACAAAGCTTGGCATTACTCTGGAAATTGGTATACTGTGAGTTTTTCCCAACTTTTTTTTTTTTTTACATTTCTACCATCGCATATTCTATAAAATTATTAAAAAGTCTTTTGATGAGATAAGTACTAACATAGAATGATTTCTTATTGTATTTTTATTTCTTTTCATATAAGTGATATCAGCCTTATATAAGCATATTTTAAAAATAACTATGCAAATAAATACATATATTTTATTATCTATAAGAAAATGCCAATGATACAGCATAGAATCATGTTGTCTTCATACTTTTCAAACACAAGTGTTTACTTTTAATGAAATATAAACAGTATAGGTGGATTTTTTGAAACACAAAGGATAAATACTTCTAAATCTTATGTCATTTTCTAAAATCAGTATGATGAAATATATGATGGCATATTGAAGTATTTATTATTTATAAAAACAGACATTACCGCTAAGTATTTTGAAGTATAATAGCATAAGAAATACAGGTACTCTAGTCCTTTTTAAAGAAGTCTCATAATTTCTTTCACTGCCTATAAATATAACACAGAAAAACTCCTTATTACAGAATGCTTTATTAACATCAGAAGACAGTCTTATGACACCATCGATGGCTGACTGATTTGCCTGAAAGCCACTTTAATACTGAGAAAGGAGATTATTCTTCTCTAGAAAGAATGACAGAATGTAATAAATCATTTCTTCCATCATCTTACATAGCAATGAAGTTAAGGCTATCAGTTGATAAGAACCTAAATCGGGAATTGATTCATTGTATAAAAAACAGAAAATGCAAAGACGGCTTTCTCATTTTGTGAAACTTCTTGCACTACAAATACATAATGACTAGAAATATGATGAAGTACTTGAAAATAATTTGAACTTGACTGACACTATTCTGAGCTCTTTACCTTTCTATTAGAAGCTGCTTCAGATTCTGCATTGGATCACTGTCTTAATTCATTAGGGCTCCTATAACAAAGTACCTTAGACTGGGTAATTTATAAGAAACAAAAATGCATTGCTTAGAGTTCTAGAGACTGGGATGTCCGAGGACAGGATATCAGCTGATTCAGTGTCTGGTAGGGACCCTTTCTCTTCTCCAAAGATGGTGCCTTCTTGCTGATTTCTTACATAGTATAAGGGCCAAACAAGCTTCTTTTGGCTTCTTGTATAGGAGTACCAATCCCATTCATGAGGACTTTGTCCTAGTCATGTCTTAAAGGTCTCCATCTCTTACTGCTATTATACTGGGGACTAGTTTTCAACATATGAATTTGGAGGCAGGGACACTTTCAGACCATAGCAATAATGTTTCATATTGTTTTCTATCTGAAAGTATACTAACATAAATAGAATAATTTATTAATATGTACTCAGTGTCAATATTTTTACAATTTGATAAGTAACAGTATAATGAAATATTCACCTGCTATTATCAATTTATTTATTATACCTATTGAGTAAACTGCACATTTTCAAATTTGTGACTGACCTTATATAATACCCTCTTAAGTTCCAGTCAGGCATTCTAAAGCCAATTAATATATCAAATTATCCTCTTTTGTTTTGAAAACAAAGCAATTAATATTTTAAAAATCATTTTTCCCATAGTATTTTAAAGATTCAGTTGCATAAGCATTTGCTGCTGTCAAAAGCTTCCACTCTCACTCCTAGATCATTCTGGGATTGTATGTGCTCAGAAGCCATGGTAACTTTCTGGAGCCCTCTAGGTCTTGGCCATACAAACTTTTGATAAGAACTACTTCACTGAGTATTTAGAAAGCAAACCAGTATGATACTTTCCATAATATCATACCACACTTCATCTGAATTCTTGCTGTGATTTACAGTATCTAGAGCCGTGAAGTTCCTTCTTCAGTGACGTAAGTTCCTACATTCCTCACACCTTATAGGGACTTTCTAGTATGAACAGGGCTCTGTATTGCACAGCCCCTTCAATTCCTACCAGCAGTGCCTGAATTTAAGAATCCTTGAAATTTTGGCACAGCTTCCCCTCTTTGTCATAAATGTCCTTCTGCTCTTCTGCCTGTAATAAGAGTCACTTTTATAGGGATATCTCATGTATCTATTCATCCTAGCTTATTCAAATAATAACTCTAATATCTTGGTTATTATTACAATTCTAGGAAACTTAGGTGGATCTTCCATAGACTTAAAATATACAACACATATGACTGACCTTTCTTTGAGAGACGGATGTACAAAACATGAGCTAATCTGTAGAAAGTGGAGAGAAATTTTAATTTGCTTGAGTCGCAAAGTTTTATTTGCTTCCCTGTTGCTAAGACCAATAACAGTACTTGATGATTAGCTGGATATTGAAGTTGAAAAGGCTGCTAGGAGCAGCTATAATAAAAGCCTGGAGTATCCAGAGTGAGGGGGAGGAACATTGTAAGAATGCTTTCCAAAGTCCTGTGGTTTGAATTTTAAAACAGAGAGAGAGAGAAATTCTGAGAGATACCTGTGAGTTAGATTTACTTATTTATTGCTTTGGCTTTTAAGGAATATTGTTCATTTTAACAGAGAATAAAAACAAGAGACTCACAAAGAAAATACTTGGTACTTCAGGGACTAAGATAGTCTAGGTAGAACTTGTACTGAACTCTGGAAAACAAACCAAGGTGAAACTCAGAAGTAAGCCCTAGAAAAGAGAAATGTGATAAAGATGAGATGAAAGAAATCCATGTGAAAGAACAGGTGGCTATAAAGAATCAAGCTTTTATTTTAATCTTAAAATCATAAAGAGTCATATAGCTGGTATTAGCTCTAGTTGGCTTAAAACCACAAAATTAATTACAGTAGTTAGTCTCACAAGTTTCTTCCAATGTAATAGTGCTCCCTATACAGAGAAGACATGTGATGAAATACAAAAGCTTTGAAATATGAGATGCTGGTCTCATTCATTTAAGTGGAAGTATGGAATGTGCTGTCTTAAGTCAAATAATTTATTTGAAAAACTAAGGTTTCATGGCCTACCAAAACTGAAAAACTAATTTCTCAAACCACAAAATGTTTCAACTGGTATTCTCACCCATTACTGAGGTTTAAAAAAAAAAGTCAATCAACATTTACAAACAAGCTCTATTTTTAGCTTACCTATGTGTAATCCTAAGACTTTCAGAATCCCAATATGTGTCTAATATTGTACCTATGATCAAACCTCTGAAAGCCCCATGTGTCATCAGTAGAGACTATCAAAATTCATAATTTATAGTTAGAAATTGCTGGAATATCATCACTTTATTTGAGAAAGGAGAACTTGTTGGAAGGGGTAATCATAAATTGTTTTGCTTAATAAACTTATCAATCAAAGTAAATATCAACATTTAATCACGCAAAATAATAAAATTATCTAACCTGTCTATCACCAATGGTCTTAACAAGAACTCTAAGTGTAGTTTCAAAGTGTGACTCTGTCAAAGAAAACTGATCTTTGCTCTAAAAGATATGTAAAGAACCCTCTAAAACACTAATTTTTCTTTTTTTTTAGGAAGAAAACTTTTCTAAATTTACTTGATTGCTTATGTCTCTAAATCTGTATGCTGTTCATTTATATTCATAGAAATGGTTTTACATTTCATAAGATTATTAATCGATAGGGGAGATTTGCTGTTTTATGGCAACTCTCAAACTTTTAGATTTCATAGAGGAGACAATTTCAAAAAAGTTTCAGAAAACGCAAAACTGCTAACTTTTTGCAAACAATAATATTTACTAAATGAGACTAAAATTTGTTATCATAATTTCCTGAAAGGACATTTTAACACTAAAAAGCATGAAGGATATACTTTAATGTTAGCAGTATAGCATACCGTGTTTACCAAAGAAGGAAAGTGGTACTACAAGTTGAATATTAAAAGGTCATGGGCCTTGGAATCAGAGCAAGATAGTTATTTTGTTTCTTTATATGTAAAACAAATAATCTACCTTATAATGTTTCTATAACATTAAACAAAATAATTCATGAAAATAGCTTAGAACATAATTTGATAGTAAGTAAACAGTAACTGTTTGCTGCTATAATCATCAATAACAGTTGCAACAAACTTGTGCAGCTTAATATTAACTATGCAGAAAATTTAATCAAATAGAATAGCTTTATCCCTAAGTAACCTCAAAGGTTTTTAAACACACACACACACACACACACACACACACAAACACACACACACACACACGGGTGGGTGGAGTCATAATGAATCATTCAACCTCAGGCATAATTAGGGGATAACATTAACTTTTTCATTAAGATCTCTTATTAATTCTACTTGGTGAATATACATGGCCAATATTACTTTCTCCTATTATAATTACTTAAATGAAGAACAAATACTACCAGCATTTATGAAAAGAAAACATCTTTATATTGTTAGCCAGTTTCACTGGTTCAAGCATAGGAATATACAGTTTCCTCCAAAAACATCCTAAAAGCAATACCACAATAGTTTTAGTAAAAGTGGTAATCTACAGCCTGATAAGAAGAAGATTAAAATACCTTTCTAGTTGGTCTTAAATTTATTTTGTTCCCTCATTTTGACCAATGTTGCATAACAGCTGTTTCTATTATTCACATTAAAAACACTCATTTGAAAAGCTATTATGTGTCTGGTACTTTTCTACTTTTGTACATGTTAAGGGCACAGCAGGGAACAAAACAGGAAATAATCTTGTGTTTATAGAGTATTATGTAAGTACCCATTGTACAAACATATAATGGTTCTACATTGCCACAGAAAAACTTGAAGAAAGGTTATTTTAAAATACAATCAGAGGATACAAAGTAAAAAGAATAAAAATCAATGATGCATACCACAGAATCTAGAAAATAGCGTTAAAAGTATAAATCTAAGTTATTGGGCTTAAAGAGGACATAGAGAAAAAGATGACATAGAAAGTTTATTGAAAGAATAACAGATAACTTACCAAATCTAGAGAAAGATATCAATTTCCAAGTAAGATAAGGTTACAGAGCAACACACAGATTTAACACAAAGAAGATGACTTCGAGACATTTAACAATCAAACTTCCAAAGGTCAAGGATAAAGAATAGTTGCTAAAAGCAGCAAGAGAAAAGAAACAGATAACATACAATGGAACTGCAATATATTAGACATTTTGGTGGAAACATTATGGACCAGGAGAGAGTGGCATGACATATTTAAATTGCTGAAGGATAAAACGTTTACCCTAGAATAGTATATCCTAAGAAAATGTCCCTCATACATGCAAGGAAAACCAATACTTTCCCAGAAAAACAAAAGCTAAGGGATTTCATCAACTTCAAATATCTCCTACAAGAAATGCTAAAAGGAATACTCAATCAGAAAGAAAAGGACATTAATGAGAAATAAATAATCACCTGAAGGTAGAAAATTTACTGGTCATGGTAATGACACAGAATAACACCAAAATTGTGGTGTGTAAACTGCTCTTACCTTAAGTAGAAAGACTACATTATGAAACAGTCAAAAACAGAAACTGTAACTTTTCAAGACATACTCAGTACAATAAAGTGTAAATAGAAACAAAAATAAAACTTAGTCAAGGAACAACATTAAGGCATATAGTTTTTATTAGTTTTCTTTTTGCTCGTTTATGCAGTAGTAAATTATTATCAGGATAAAATAATTGGTTACAAGATGGTATTTGCAAGCCTCAAGGCAACCTGAAACCAAGAAAACATACAATGAATACAAAAAAGTTAAAATAAAAAAAAAATAAATTATATCACCAGAGGAAATCACCTTCACTGAAAGAAGACAGGAAGAAAAGAAAGAAACAAAGAAGAGGCAGAAGTAAGTCCTTACATATAAATAATAATATTGCATGTAAATGAAATAAACTCTCCAATCAAAACACATAGACTAGCTGAATAGATGAAAAAACAAGACCCATACAAGAATCTACAAGAAACACACTTTGCCTATAAAGACACACATTGACTGAAAGTAAAGAGATGGAAAAAGACATTTCACACCTATGGAAACCAAGAAAGAGCAGGAGTCACTCTACTTAAATCAGACTAAATATATTTCAAGACAAAACCTATAAGAAAAAGAGGGGAGGGATCAAGATGGCTGAGTAGAAATAGCTCCAGTCTAGACGAACGTAAATGGCAAGTGAATTCTACATTTTCAACGGAGGTAGCCAGATTATCTCGTTGGGATTGACTAGGTGGTTGGTGCAATCCACAGAGAGCAAGGAAAGGCAGGGTGGTTGATGGTTCACCAAGGAGCTGCATAGGGCAACGCAACCTCCCTCCCGGGAGACCATGAGGGATTGTGCTATCTGCTCAGGGAACTACGCTTTTCCCATGGATTTTTGCAACCTGTGGAATAGGAGATTTCATCGTGAGCCCACACCACCAGGGCCTTGGATCCCAAGCACAAAGCTGTGCAGACCCACAGTGGCCACTGAGGTTGGCAGCTGCTAGGGCAGGCATTGAGCTGCAGAATTTTTTGCATACTCCAGTGGCTCTCAGAACTTCAGTGAGGCAGAAGATCTATCCACTCTTGTGAGAAGGGTGCTGAAACCAGGAAGCCAAGTAGCCTTGTTCAATGGGTTCCACTCCCACGGAACCCTGAAAACTAAGACCCACTGACTTGGAATCCCCATTGGCCAGCACAGAAGCCTGGAGTCTGCCTAAGACGACTGAATTCCTGGGGGGAGGGGTGACTGCCAGTATTATGGCTCTAGTCCGCAGTTTTCTCCTGCCAGGGAGACTAAGTGGTTTGTACTGGGTGGGATTCCCCACAGCACAGCACAGCAGCTGTGGCACACCATGGCCAGACTGCTTCTTTAGGTGGGACCCAGGTTCATCCCTCCTCACTGGGCAGGACCTCCCTGCAAGAATTTCGGCAACTCCAGCCAGGGGTTTAGAGACAGTACTCTCATCTCCATGGGACAGAACACCTGAGGGAAGGGGCAGCCACGGTCTCAGCTTCAATGGACTTAATCTTTCCTACCTGCTGGCGCTGAAAAGTCTAGACAATCTGGACAAGGGGGATTTCCCTCAGCACAGTACACTCATACCCTAAGGGGCAGCCAGACTGTTTCCTTAAGTGGGTCCCTGATCCTGTGCCTCCTGACTGGGGTCACCAGACACCTCATACAGGAGAGTTCAGGCTGGCATCAGGTCGGTGCCCCTCTGGGACAAAACTTCCAGAGGAAAAAGCAGGCAGCAATCTTTGCTGTTCTGCAACCTCCATTGGTGATACCCAGCGAACAGGGTCTGGAGTGGATCCTCAGCAAACTGCAACAGACCTGCAGAAGAAGAGCCTAACTGTTAAAAGCAAAACAAACTGACAGAAAGCAATAGCAACAACAACACCAACAAAAAAGACTCCACAGAAACCCCATCCAAAGGTCAACAGCCTCAAAGATAAGAGGTAGATAAATTCATGAAGAAGAGGAAAAACCAATGCAAAAACGCTGAAAATTCAAAAAGCCAGAATAACTCCTTTTCTCCAAATGATCACAACTTCTCTCCAGCAAGGGCACAGAACTGGGCTGAAGCTGAGATGGGTGAATGGACAGAAGTAGGCTTCAATAAATGTAAAATAATGAACTTTGCTGATCTAAAAGATTGGGTTCTAACCCGATGCAAAGAAGCTAAGAACCATAACAAGAGATTACAGGAGCTGTTACTTAGAATAGCCAGTTTATAGAAGAACATAAATGCCCTGAGGGAGCTAAATAAACACAGCAGGAGAACTCCATGAGGTAAACACGTGCATCAACAGTTGAACCAATCAAGTGGAAGAAAGAATATCAGCTTGAAGACTATCTTGATTCTTGCTGAAATAAGGCAGAGAGTATTAGAGAGAAACAAATGAAAAGAAACGAACTAAACCTCTGAGACCTTTGGGACTATGTAAAAAAGACTGAACCTATACCTGAGTGGTGTACTAAAAGAGATGGGGAGAATGGAACCAATTTCGAAACAAACACTTCAGGGTATCATCCAGGAGAATTTCCCTAACTTAGAAAGACAGGCCAACATTCAAATTCAGGAAATCCAGAGAACCCCAATAATAGTCACATAATCATCAGATTCTCCAAGGTTGAAATGAAGGAAAAAATGTTGAGGGCAGACAGAAAAAAAGGCCAGGTCACCTACAAAGGGAAGCTCCACAGACTAACACCAGACCTCTGAGTGGAAATCCTACAAGCCAGAAGATAATGGGGACCAATAGTCAACATTGTTAAGGAAAAGAATTTACAATCCAGAATTTCATGTCTGGTCAAACAAAGTTTCATAAGTAAAAAGGAAATAAAATCCTTTTCAGACAAGCAAATGTGGAAGGATTTTGTGTCCACCAGGCCTGCCTTGAAGAGTTCCTGAAGGAAGCACTAAACATGGAAAAGAAAAAGCATTACCAGTCACTACAGAAACACGCTGAAGTACACAGACCAACACTATGAAACAACTACATTAACAAAGTTTGTTGGTCTGCAAAATTAACCAGCCATCATCATGATGATAGGATAAAATTCACATATAACAATATTAACTTTAAATGTAAATGGGCTAAATGGTCTAATTAAAAGACACAGAATGACAACTTAGATAAAGAGCGAAGACTCATCTGTATGCTGTATTCATGAGACCCATCTCACGTGCAAAGACACACATAGCCTCAAAATAAAAGGATGGAGGAAAATTTATCAAGAAAATGGATAGCAGAAAAAAGCAGGGTTGAAATCTTAGTTTCTGACAAAATAGACTTTAAACCAACAAAAATGAAAAAAGACAATAAAAAGTATTACATAATGATACAGGGTTCAATTAAACAAGAAGAGCTATCTATTCTAAAGACATATGCACCCAATACAGAAGCATGCATATTCATAAAACAAATTCTTTTGACCTACAAGGAGACTTAGATCCCCACACAGTAATAGTGGGAGACTTTAATACCCCACTGTCAATATTAGATAATCGAGATAGAAAATTAACAAAGATACACGGAATTTTAACTCAGTTCTGGGTCAAATCAACCTGATAAATATTTCCACCCAAAACCAACAGAATATATATTTTTTCTCAGTGCCACATGGCACTTACTCTAAAATTGAACACATTATAGAAAATAAAACATTCCTCAGCAAACGCAATAGAACTGAAATCATAACAGTCTCTCAGACCACAGCACAATCAAATTAGAACCCAAGATAAAGAAACTCACTCAACACCACACAATTACATGGAAATTAAACAACCTGCTCCTGAACGACTTCTGGGTAAATAATGAATTTAAGGCAGAAGTCAAGAAGTTCTTTGAAACTATTGCAAACAAAAAGACAATGTACCAGAATCTCTAGGATGCAAAGTAATGAACCTAGACCCCTATCTCTCATTATATGTGAAAATCAAATGAAACAGAATTAAACACTTAAATCTAAGACCTTAAACCCTGAAACTACTACAAGAAAATATGGGGAAAATTCTCCAGGGCATTGATGTGGGCAAAATTTTCTAGAGCTATTCCCCACAATCACAGACAATCAAAGTAAACGGGATCACATCAAGTTAAAGAACTTCTGCATAGCAAAGTATACAATCAGCAAAGTGAAGAGACAACCCAAAGAATGGGAGAAAATATTTGCAAACTACCCATCTGACAAGGCATTAATAATCTAAATATATAAGGAGCACAAACCCAACTCTATAGGAAAATTTCTAATACTCGATTTAAAAAGGGGGAAAATATTTAAAAGAAGACATAATTTCTCAAACGAAGACATAAAAGCAGCAAACAGGCATATGAAAAGGTTATCAACAACATTAATCGTCAGAGAAATGCTAACCAAAAGTACAATGATTCACCCCATTTAAAATGGATTATATCCAAATACAGGTAATAACAAATACTGGCAGGATGTGGAAAAAAGGGAACCCTTGAATATTGTTGGTGGAAATGTAAATTAGTACAACCATTATAGAGAACAGTTTTGGGGTTCCTCAAAATACTAAAAATAGAACCATCATATAATCCAGCAATCTCACAGCAGAATACATACACAAAAGACAGGAAATCTGTGTATAGAAGAAATATCTGTACTCCCACATTTATTACAACACTGTTTAAAATAGCCAAGATTTGCAATCAACCTAAGTATTCATCAACAGATTAATGGATACAGAAAATGTGTTACATATACACAATGGATTACTATTCAACCATAGAAAGGGATGAGATTCAGTGATATGCAATAACATGAATGGAAATGGATAATTATTTTAAGGGAAATAAGCCAGTCCCAGAAAGTCAAACATCACATGTTATCACTTATTTGGGGGATTTAAAAATAAAAATAATTTAACTCACGGATATAGAGAGTAGAAAGATAGTTACCCGAGGCTAGGAAGGGTTGTTGACCTGGTTAGGGAAGAGGTGGAAATGGTCAATGGATACTATAAACCAGTTATAAATAATAAATAAGAATTACTATTTGATAGCACAACACGGTAACTATAGTCTATAATAACTTATTTGTATATTTTAAAAGAACTAAAAATGTATAATTGGGTTGTGAGTAACTAAAAGGATAAATGCTTGCGGGGATGGATGCCCCATTCTACAAGATGTGGTTATTTTACATTGCATACCTGTATCAAAATATCTCATATGACCCATAAGTAATACACCTGCTATGTATCCACAAAAATTAAAAATATAAAAAAGACTAAGATTTAATTATAGGACTGAAGGATGCTTCCTTTCATCCATTCCCTGTTAACGAATTACTAAAGGCCTATTTACATCAGATTCTGTTACCCAGTTTATATTGTACAGCTACCAAGAAAAAAAGTTACAAGATGCACTAAAGTTTAAAAATAAAGTTTGAAGAGATAGATCAAGCATTCATACAAGACTCTCATATGGTACAAATTTTAGAATTATCACACCAGGAATTTAAAACAACTATGATTAATATGCTAAAGGCTCTAATAAATAGAGAAGATAGAAATCAACAAGACATGGGCATTTTAAACAAAAAAAAAAAATAGGAAATTCTAAGAAAGAACAAAACAAAAATGCTGGAGGTCAAAATCATTGTAAAGATAAATGAAGATTGCCTTTGATATGCTTGTTGGTATACTGGATATGGCTGTGGAAAGAATCTCTGACATTGAGGATATCACAACAGAAACTGCCAAAAATAAAAAAGCAAAGTGAAAACAAAAACCTGAAAAATAAGCAACATAACATCTAAGAATGGTGGGACAACTACAAAAAGGGTAGCATAAGTCAAATGGGAAAACCAAAGGAATAAGAAACAGAGAAATATTTGAAACAACAATGACAGAGAATTTGCCCCAAATTAATGTCAAACACCAACTCACAAATTCAGAAAGCTCAAAGAACAGCAAGCCAGATAAAAGACAAAAATATAAAAAACAAACAAAGAAAAAAAACTTATACTTCAGGGCATATAACATCCAAACTACTGTTAATCACACATAAATTTAAATTCCTAAAAGAAGCATTTGTGAGGAAATACTTCATCTTTAGAGGAGGAAATATAATCAAGACATCCAGCTTACCCTCAAAAACCATGCAAGGAAGAAGAGAGTGGAATATAATATTTAAAATGCAGAGAATTCGAAGGGAATGCTTCCAGTTTTGTCCATTCAGTATGTTATTGTTGGTGGGTTTATCATAAATAGCTTTAATTATTTTGTGATACATTCCATCGATACTAGTTTATTGAGGGTTTTTGGCATAAAGGGCTGTTGAATTTTGTTGAAGGCCTTCTCTGCATCTATTGAGCTAATCATGTGGTTTTTGTCTTTCGTTCTGTTTATGTGGTGAATTACGTTTACAGACTTGCGTATGTTGAACCAGCCTTGCATCCCAGGGATGAAGCCTACATGATCGTGATGAATAAGCTTTTTGATATGCTGTTGCAATCGGTTTGCCAGTACTTTATTGAAGATTTTTGCGTCAATGTTCATCATGGATATTGGCCTGAACTAAGGATATGAACAGACACTTTTCAAAAGGGAACATATATTAGGCCCACAAACATATGAAAAAAATGTTCATTATTACTGGTCATTAGAGAAATGCTAATCAAAACCACATTGGGATACCATCTTACACCAGTTAGAATGGCAATCATTAAAAAATCAGGAGACAACAGATACTGGAGAGGATATGGAGAAATAGGAACACTTTTACAATGTTGGTCAGAGTGTAAATTATTGCAGCCCTTGTGGAAGACAGTGTGGCAATTCCTCAAGGATCTAGAAATAGAAATTCCATTTGACCCAGCAATCCCATTACTGGGTATATACCCAAAGGATTATAAATCGTTCTACTATAAAGACACGTGCACATGTATGTTCATCATGGCACTGTTTATGATAGCAAAGATCTGGAACCAACCCAAATGCCCATCAATGATAAACTGGACAACAAAAATATGGCACATAGAAACCATGGAATACTGTGCAGCCATAAAAAACAATGAATTCTTATCCTTTGTAGGGACTTGGATGGATCTGGAAACCATCAGTCTCAGCAAACTGACACAAGAACAGAAAATCAAACACCACATGTTCTCACTTATAGGAGGATGTTGAACAATGAGAACACGTGGACACAGGGAGGGGAGCATCACACACTGGGGTCAGTTGGGGGGGCTATGGGAGGGACAGCGGGGGGTGGGGAGGGGTAACATAGGAAGAAATGCCAAATATAGATAATGGGGGAATAGAGGCAGCAAACCATCTTGCCATGTATGCACCTATTCAACAACCCTGCAAGATCTGCACATGTACCCCAGAACCTAAAGTAGAATTTAAAAAAAAGGGGGAGGAGGAGTATATACTGCTAAGTTAAAAATAAATAAATAAATAAAATAAAAATTTTAAAAATAATAAAATTAAATTAAATGCAGAGAATAAAACCCCACCAACACGGAAATTTTTTCCCTTTGAAATTATTTTTAAGAAATGAAAGATATATAAAGACTTATTTATGCAATCAAAAATTGAAGCCATTGGTTACCAGTAGATCTGCCTTGTAAGAAATGTTGAAGTTCTTTAGAGGGAAGAATAATGATGTACGTCACAAACTCAGATCTACAATAAGAAAAGAAGAAGATAAAGGAATAAGTAATGGTAAAATATATTTTTAAAAAACTTATTTTTCTCATTCTTAGTTGATCTCACATAGTAGTTTGTTCAAAATAATAACAGCAAAAATGTGTTTAATTATGTATGCTTCTGCATATGTTTGTTTATGCATGCTTCTGTATAGTTGAAATGAATGACAGAAATAATAAAAAGGGGCAAGAGAAAAAATGAGGATTATTGAGTTATAATTTGGCACTTGTGGTATAGTGCTATTTGAAAGCAGCCTCAGATTATTTGTAAATTTATATTGTAAACTCTAGGTAAACACCCAAGAAAAGTAAAAAAGAAGTATAACAATGAGAACACATGGACACAGGGAGGGGAGCATCACACGTTGGGGTCTGTTGGGGGGGGAATAGGGGAGGGACAGTGGGGGTAGGGAGGTTGAGGAGGGATAACATGGGGAGAAATGCCAGATATAGGTGACGGGGATAGAGGCAGCAAACCACATTGTCATGTATGTACCTATGCAACAATCCTGCATGTTCTGCACATGTACCCCAGAATCTAAAGTGCAATAATATATATATATATTTAAAAAAAGAAGTATAACTGATGCACTAAAAAATAAGAAAAATGGAATGATAGAAAATTCTCAATTAATACCAAGAAAGGCAAAAAAAGAAGACAATAATTGAATCAAACAAGTGCAACAAATAAAAACAGTAAATAAAATAAACATCAATGCAAATTTATTCATAATTATTTTGAACAGCAACATGTAAATGCACCAATTAAAAGACAGATACTGTCAGAGTGAATCAACAAACAAGACTCAACTCTATGTTGTCTATAAGAAATCCAATTAAAAAAAAGACATATATAAATTAAAAGTCAATGGATGGGGAACAGTATACCATTTCAACACTAATTTTAAAAAGTGGAAGTAGCTGTATTATTCTTAGAGCAGACTTGAGAACACGGAAAAAAATCAGAAATACAAAGGGGCATTAAATAATAATAAGAGGTCACTTTCTCCAAGAAAACAAAGCATTTTTTAAAAATATGTATGCATGTATTAGGCCATTCTTGCATTGCTATAAAGAAACATACCTGAGATTGGCCAGGTATGGTGGCTCACACCTGTAATCCCATCACTTTGAGAGGATGAGGTGGTTGGATCACTTGAGCCCAGGTGTTTGAGACCAGGTGTTTGAGACCAGCCTGGTCCACATGGAAAAACCCTATCTCTATAAAAAATACAAAAATTAGCTGGGCATGGTGGCATGTTCAATTTGACATGTCTATTAGATGTAAAATATGTCTTTTTTATTCTGATGTAAGGCATCATTTTATTATATGTTTGATCCAACTTGTCTAGAGGAATTCATAACTGGATTTAATTCAGAAGTTATAATATGAATATAATTTTATATATAAAATATTGCTTTGTTCACAACTCATTTTCAAGACTAATCGAGGATAGTAATCAAGGTCAGATATATGTAATTTTAAATGTTGGACCTTTGCATAACATTTTTTTCCAGTCTAGCAAAGATAAATATAATGTATAGATAATTTTGTGGTTTTAATATAAAATATTTGGAAACATTTTACACTTAAGATCCAAATGTATACAATTTGATCCACTGAATAAATTTTCTGAAAAATATTTTGATTTTTGTGGATGTTGTATATTAAATAAGGTATTCTGTTGAGTTTTTCATTGTTATTGCCCTAAGTTTGGAATAAGTCATCTTGAATTTTGTAACAACTGAAAAATTTAATTTGATATTTTTAATACAAAGACCATAATCATATTTAAAGATGAACTTGAGCTCTGTTAATTCTATTAAACTATTTATAGTATGCCAATGAGCTACAATCTAATTAATCATTTTGTCAGCTTTGCTTTCTGAAGCTACTCAATATAAATTTTAATAAATAGGAAGTGTCTGACCCAGAAACCTTTAAATAATCTGAATAGAGATGTGGCAGCTGTAAAATATCTTGCCTATAATATATTCTTATAGCAACACATTTATGTCCCTTTCAGCCACCCATATTGATTCAGGGAACATATGCTCTGTCATTTTAAATACACCTGCAAGGGAACACTAGGTAATTTTTTAAGTATTTTTAAAGATTTAATGTTATGTTAAGCAAAACTAATTTTAAGATAAACACTTTTTACTCAGAGGTTTTGTAGATGACATTGTTCTCTGATTGTCACATCAAAATGTATCAAAATGCATGTTACATCAAAGGAATGCAAAGTAACATGTTATTCAAACAGTAGTAATGCTTCATAGTGAGATGAGTCATCAGTTTCACTGGTCACTTTTATGGAGTGTTGCAAAAAATATCTCACAGGGAAAAATAAAAGATTTGTGTAGTTTAAAGATAATTTACATACATAAAGCCACCGTATGCTTTATTTAAGAATTACTACTCTTTAAATTAGCTATCTCATTCCATTTATGTGCATTATTTACCAAAGCTCTGCGGTCTGGAGTTTATCTTCTTGCTGTGCTGTCCTTGCCCATATGTCATGGTTCACATTCAGAGCTAGGACTGAAAAACAACTGCATTGTTTGTCAGCTAGAAACCAATATCCTTTATTATTAGTCAATTTACAGGTGCAAGAATTTCATCTCAGAATGTAATGTTTATTCTAATAAGTCCCTTGAGAACAACAATTGAGACTATTTTTGGAATTAGCTATTGAACTGTAGTGCTGAGAATTAAAAACTAAGATTTTTTTTTCTGTAGGGCCACAACCAAACTAAGCCAGTCAGAGTCAACTTCATTTTCATGACCATAGCGCAACCATCTGCAGCGGTCACATATTAGGACCTAAAAATACTGTGCTTTCTACTCAGATAGGAAAGACTTTGTCCCAAGTATAGGCCCAAATAAATGTTAACGTCCTGAGAAAAGTCTCTAGCATAAAGTGTAAACAATTGAACTGGGATTTAACTTGCCTACGAAATTGCACTCCCGGTTTCAGTGTATTGTGCAGTGCCCTGATGATGCTTGCTATTTTTTTTTATTCATCAAATATTTATTGAAGATCTAGTTAAGTTTAAGGTCTAATGTTATGTTCTTCACATTTTTAGACAGTAACTCATGACCTTTTTTTTTAATTTTACTTTAAGTTCTGGGGTACATGTGCAGATCTTACAGGATTGCTACATAGGTATACACATGCCATGGTGGTTTGCTACATCCATCCCCCCTCACCTACATTACGTGTTTCTCCCTCCCCAATCTCCCCACTCCCTGCTATCCTTCACCTAGCCCCCCCCACCCTCTAATATTTGTTTTCAACATAACATCTTATGTTTTAAGACTTTTATAATGAAAGAGAAATTTTTTATGGAAGCACAACAAAAAGTTTAAGTTATTAAGAAAATTAAGACTGAGTCCAAACATAATGATAAAAAATGAGAGAAAAATCCATCTGATGAATGATCTCAAATCCCAGCTGTTTGAATATATCTCTAGCCGATTGAATTTGTTCACTGGTCTTCTAAATGCCTGCTAATGTACAGCCTCAGGGTTTCAGACCTTTATGGCTCCTGAAGTTCTTGCCAAAAGCTTGCATCTTTGTTGTACCAAATACACCCATGGCTTAGAGGAACAAAACCAAAAATTGTTGTTTCTTATGAACTTTCACAAAGACATTTTATATTTTTGTTGCTGCCAAATGTTTTGTCATCTATTATATCTGCTAAAAATACTTTAGAAAAAATAAGTTCACATGAATGTAAAAACTAATTTATTTACATTGAAACTCATATCCTACCTGCATAGTTTGTACATCCTAGGTTATATTTCTGACAAACTTATTGAATCCCCTTTTCAATAAAAAACATAAGATGGTGCTGAAAGATCCCAGTTGGGTAACTAGTGTCTAAATAGGCATCAATTGTTTTAGAAAATGTTTCACATCTGTAACAACTGCTGAAGGTATTTTCTGCCATGCTCGGCTACTCTTTACGTGTACCACCAAGTCGCATAACAGTATGTGCCTCCCAAAGACCATATCATTATGAACAGTCATCTATTGAAGATATGGCTTGGACAAATATTTCAGTTTCTTATGTAAACCAACCCTCATATCAAAGGCCTTCTAATTAGCTAATGTTAGTTCTTGGAACTTCTTTCCTAAATGCTCTACGTCTTGAGTCAATCTCTGCATCAACATTCAGAGTCTTATGGAAAGAATGTAATCCTTTGGCTTCCATTTGCACTTAGTGATTAAAAAAAAAAAAAGTACACTGGTTTTACCTCAGTGCTCTCACTTTAGAAAATTACCGTTTGGGATTTAAAATAAAACAAAAAGGGCTGGCCTACTTTCTGTTAGCTGTTCAATCAATGAGGCCTGAATTTTTGATGTGTACTGAAAACATTGCAAAATTAGAATTCCTAGAAAATGGTGATGGGATTATTTCAAATTATTCACTAAGTTTGCAAATTCTGTGTGTGTGTGTGTACACACATGCGTGCGTGGTTATGAAATACATTAGAACTGAAATTACTGAGATTTTTTCATCACATAAGAAGTCTTCCTATTAATTTGCTGTTGTTTTTACCTTCTTTGTGACGTGCTCTTGCTTTTCTTTGTACTATGAATTTCCCAATTCAATCATTGAATGCTTTTAATGTTAAACATCATATCAGAGAAATATATTGTATGCTAATTTTTAACATCCGACTAAGCTTTTTAGCAATAGTGGAATAGCATTGCTTGAAGAATGTGGCATATAAACATCACTGCTACGGCCATGCTCCCTCTGAATATGAAGGACAGTAAACTGTGTTTCAATTAACAGGGAGGTTGTTTTGTGTTTGAGTGACTGGTCAAACATAATCTGCAGTTGACTTACTCTGAAGGAAAGACTTGTTGATTTGAGCACACACTTATAGCTTTAGGTAGAGGATGATAGCTTTTTCTGTCATTCTGATAAACTGCAATCTGTATGCTTGCTGGTAGATTTGTTTGGTTCAGGTACTTAACAACCAGCAGTGAAAGCTTTATTTGAGACAGTGCTAAAGATTTCAGTTCCAGAGGCCCACAAACTGTCTTCACTTTTCTGTAAGTAGTCAAATTTGGTTCAGTTTTAAAGTTAACTATTCTGGTATTTGTTTATGCACTGATGTACAATATCCATTATTCTTCATACAGGCTCACTCTTTGTGATTCTGATTAAAGACAGATGTTTATTATAGTCCCTTTTTTAACAATGCTGTAATCCTTTTATAATAGCCTGGAAAAATTATTTTGCATACCATTATTTTGCAGTTTTATTTCATGTAATAAGGAGAGATGGTTCTGTTTCTATCCAAATCTTCTCCCATTATTAAAAATAGCCATTTAGTAAAAAGAAAAATCCTACACTTGAAAAAATCTAAAATAGTATTGCAGATTGAAAGCAAATTGACCAATGTTTCATTTTAGGGAGGAAAAATATTTACTTAATTACAGAATTTTCTAGTTTATTAATTTTTAATATTTATGGCATACATGAGATAATTTGATACTTTGATACATGCAATGCATAATTTCATCATGGTAAGTAGGATGGCCATTCCCTCAAGCATTTATCCCTTGTGTTACAAGCAGTCCAATTACATCAGTTAAGTTATTTTAAAATGTATAATTAAGTTATTTTTGCTTTAGTTACCCTGTTGTGTTATCAACTAATAGGTATTATTCATTATTTCAAATTATTTTTCATGCCCATTAACCATTTCCACTTTCCTCTCCTCCCTGTACGACCCTTCCCAGCCTCTGGTAACTATTCTTCTACTCTCTATCTCCAGGAGTTCAATTGTTTTAATTGTGAGCTCCCACAAGTGAGGGTGAACATGCAAATTTTGTCTTTTGGTGCTGGTTTATTTCACTTAACATAATGACCTCTAGTTTCACCCATGTTGTTGCAAATGATGGGTGGTTATTCCTTTTTATGGCTGAATAGTACTCCATTGTGTATATTTATCACATTTTCTTTATCCATTTATCTGTTTCTGGACACTTAGGTTGCTTCAAATCTTGGCTACCGGGAATCGTGCTGCAACAAACGTAAAAGTGCAGATATATCTTTGATATACTAATTTCCTTTCTTTCAGCTATATATTAAGCAGTAGGATTTCTTGATCATGTGGTAGCTCTATTTTCAGATATTTGGGGAACCTCCAAATTGTTCTCCATAATGGTTGTAATTATTTACCTTTTGACCAATGATGTACACGATTTCCTTTTTCCACTCAGCAGCATTCAGCATTGCCTGCCTTTTGGATAAAAAACGTTTTAACTGGGGCAAAATGATATCTCACTACGGTTTTAATCAGCACTTACCTGACAATCAATGATGTTGAACACCTTTTCATATGCCTGTTTCCACTTGTAGGTATTCTTTTCAGAAGTGTCTATTCAAATATTTTGCCAAATTTTAAGTCAGATTATTAGATCTTTTCTTATAGAGTTTTCTGAGCTCCTTATATATTCTAGTTATTAGTCCCCTGTGAGATATGTAGATTGCAAATATTTTCTCTCATTCTGTGGGTTGTTTCTTCACACTGTTGACATTTCCTTTGCTCTGCAGAATGTATTATAAGAGAATTTACACAAACATAAATTTTGACTATATTTTGTCCAAATGCTTTTTATATTACTCCCTCCACTCTACTTATTTTGACCTTATTACCTCTGGTGTGGTAGATGGCATTATTGGGCTTTATATTTTACTGTTTTTTGGGTCTACACAATTTGCCATGCGACTTTGCAGTCTCTCCAAAAAAAAAAAAAAAAAGGTAGCATGTGCTGCCTGGTCCCTTTACTTTGGGCTGTGGCCTATGACTCGGTATAGATAGTGGAATGTGAGTAGATTCATGACAGTGTGTTAAACTTGAGTTTCCTCTAGACTTTAAGAAGCCTCACATGCTTCCGTTTTTCATTTTGCACCTTTGTACTTACAATGACTTTCTGTCAGAAATCTGGGTAATTGTTATTTCATCAGCCTGGCCCTCTGGATGAAATAAATGGAATGGAAAAGCATCCAACACATGAAGTCCCAAGCCCAACTAGGTACACAACTTGAAGAAGAACTACCCAGCCAAACCAATCCTAGATTAGCTGACGTACAGCCACTTATGAATATGTGAGACATAAATTATTATTATTATATCCCACTGAAATTTTGAAGTTGTTAGTTATGCAGCAATAAGTGCCTGATACATGGGTAACAATGTGATAAATTTTACAAATTTTTCTGTGCAGTCTTTACTCCCTCCCTGCCTTCAAACGATTGTGCCATGGATATTCACAGAGAAAGATCTTTGGACCACTTACTGAGAGCCAAGTATTGATAAGTCCCTTACAGGTATCAACACTTTATTTTCCCAACATCTCTAAGAGGTAGATACACTTATTATCACCTCTATTTTACAGGTGAAATCAAGGCTTAAGCAGATTCACTACTTTTTTCTGTGATCACCCAAGGAGTATCTGATGAACATGAAAAGTAAACCCAAATATAATAAGAATTCTGGAATTTATTTTATGTGTGACCTTAAGTTATTGGTCAGCTTTGAGTTGGATCAGGTTGATGTATTTGTTTAATATTTCAATGGTAGGATTTTACTTCTTCATTTGTTTCATTTTTAAACTAAATGTGAAACATTCTTCTTTAACCACAATGAAGAAAGAGTGGCTGAGTTTACACTCCTACCTTAAACAACTGGAATACTGGACAACATATATGAATCAACTGTTTCTGTTTTTTGACATTATACAATAGGCAGCATAAGACTGTGGTCTTGGGAAAGATGCAAACAAATAAGGTAAACCCTTTGAATTTCTTCCTGGAGTTATGTTCTGAACCAGAGATCCCAATAGAGCATAGCTGTCTTACTGATTCCAGGAGAGATAGATCAGAGTCCAGGGTGTGTGAGTTTATAGAAAGTTATAAAACAGCAATCCAGAGAAGAAGCTATGGAGAAAATAATATACACATACCTTTTTATGGTTACTCCTGAGCTTTTACTTAATAGGAAGATGAGAATAAGTAAGGTAAGTTCCCACAATATTGGGCAGAAAGCAAATTGAAAGCTGTAGTTTAATGGTTCCTAGATTTCAAGATCCCCCCAGTCAAAGTGGAGAGTACTCAGTGATTACTCAGGATATTCACTAGAAACCCTAGAATAGTCATTCCATAGTATGGAAGCTAAACTATCACTAGAGAAAAGGCTATTTTGTGCCTATTCTAAAAGTCTTAAAAGCAAGCTTTTAGTGGATTAAACTACATTGTAATTAAATATCTACCAAAAAAAGCTTAACACACTTTAATGGTAGACAAAAACAAAATTTGAGATACTGAACAATGTAACATTCACAACATCCAACATCTAATCAAAATCTACTAGCCATGCTAAAACAAAGAAATCATTAACTCATAACAGGGTAAAAAACAGTTGATGGAAATAGACCAAGATGGCCCACGCAGGTAATCCCAGCACTTTGGGAGGCTGAGGTGGGTGGATCACTTGAGATCAGGATTTTGAGACCAGCCTGACCAACATGATAAAATTCCATTTCTACTAAAAACACAAAATTAACTAGGCCTGTAATCCCAGCTACTTGGAAGGGTAAGGCAGGAGAATCGCTTGATTCTGGGAGGCATAGGTTGCAGTGAGCCGAGATTGCACCATTAATTGTACTCTAGCCTGGGCAACAAGAGTGAAACTCCATCTCAAAAAACATAAAAAAAAAAAAAAAAAGAAAAGAGAAATAGACCCAGATATGATTACAGTTAAGTAATTGGAGCCTTTATTCTGTTTTATTTTTAGAGATGGGGTCTTGCTCTATAGCCTAGACTGGATTGCTGTGGTGCAGTCATAGCTCACTGCACCCTCAAACTCCTGGGCTCAAGTGACCCTTCTGCCTCAGCCTCTCAAGTAGCTAAGATTAAAGGCAGACACCACTGTAGCCAGTTATTTTATTTGCAGAAACAGGGTCTTGATATGGTGCTCAGACTTGTCTTGAACGCCTGGCCTCCAGTGATCTTCCCACTTTGGCCTCTCAAAACACTGAACTGAGCTACCATGCCCAGACTAATTGGAGTCTTTTGATCAAGTTTTGATGAGTTTTCAGAATTATTTGATGCAAACAAGAAATATGACCTGAATTGTTTCTACTGTTTGAAATATATTGAAGTTGTTTTTAAGTTAGTATAGTCATGTCTCATAAATGATCCATGGGTGCTTGTGTGAGCTTTAAGCCTGGCTAAAGTTTCTCAGGTTAAAAATAAATGAACACTACTTTAGTGAGGATATCTTTTAGAAAAACACTTTTTGACCTACAAATATCTATCACCTAAGCCCTTTTCAGTAACAGAATTGTTGCATATTGGAGCCACACTTCAAAAAATTTATTAACCAGATAAATTAGAAAGACTAGTATTCTAGAGAAAATAATGAACCATTCAGCTTCAATTATATTTTAATGTTAAATTATTTCATGCAGATTAGATTACCAGGTTGAAAATCACAGAGAGTTTAAAACATGTCCTGGGCTTTAAAAAATTTTTAGGATCATAGTAGATCTCTGCTGAGACAGTGACATTTTAGTTTAGCAAAACAACATGAGTAAAACAATGCAGAGTTATTATGATAATTTAAAATTAGTAGTAGATCCTGGTATTTGCAAGGAAGAATTTTAAGAAGTATATTGAATAATAAATTTATTATAATTTTTCCTGAATCCAAATGTTCTTAAAATTTGGCATTTGGTTTTTGAACTTACTCATCATATCAGAGGAAAAATGTTAATGAGCTGAAGTGGGCAATATTCATTCATGTGCAGATTTGAGCACAGATTTAAACTGCTGGCATAAAACAATGTGTCTACAGATGTGGAAAATGAATTAGAAGACTGAAAAAAAACTGTTTTGATTGTATTTATCAACCTTTTTTATCACTGCATAATTAACAAATTATTAGGAAATAAACTATTATAATGGTTAAAATGTAATTGGGTACAGGCTTATCTCAGAGATATTGTGGGTTAAGCTCCAGATCACCATGATAAAGTGACTATCATGCTAAAATAAATCACATTACTTTTAAAGTTTTCCAATGCATATAAAAGTTACATTTATACATTACTGTAGTCTATAGAGTGTACAATAGCATTATGTCTAAGAAACAATGTATATACTGTAGTTAAAAAATAGACAAATTGCCAACAGATATATCAAAAAATGCTCATTATTAATCATCAGGGGAATAAAAATAAAAACCATAATTAGATATCATCTTACCTTAATTAGAATGGCAATTATTAAAAAGAAAAAAAATGTTGGTGAGAATGCAGAAAAAAAGGGAGCTCTTATACACTGTTGATGGGAATGTAAATTAGTATAGACTCTATGGAAAAGAGTATGGATATTTCCTTAAACACTAAAATTAGAAGTACCATACAATCCAGCAATCCCATTACTGGGTATTTATCCAAAAGAAAGCATATCAAGATATTTAAGAGATACTCATACTTCCAAGGATTGCAGTCCAATTGGTAATAGCAAAGGTAGAGAATCAATCTAAGTGTCCATCAATGGATTCATGGATAAAAAAAGATATGGCATGTATACATAATATAATTCTATTTAGCCATAAAAATTAAAACATGTCATTGGCAACAACACGAATACAACTGAGGTCATTATGCTAAGTAAAATAAACCACGCACAGAAAGACAAATATCACATGTTCTTCCTCATGTAGGAGCTAAAAGAGTTGAACTCATGGAGATAGAAGCATAGAATGATGGATACCAAAGACTGAGAAGAGTGCGTGGGTGGCTGAGGGGAAAATGAAGAGAGATCAGCTAACAGGTACAATCATGCAGATAGAATGAAGACATCTAAATAGCAGAGTATGGCAATTATCATTAAAAATAATCAAAGTATTATATATTTCAAAATAGCTAGAAAAGTGGATGTGAAATGTATTCACTACACAGAAATGATAAATATTGAGGTGATGAGTACCCTACATATTCTGATTGAATCATTTTGCATTTTATGCATGTAACACAATTTTGCAGGTACTTCCTAAATAAGTACAAATGTTTTGTATCTAAAAAATTAAAAATACTATATTGCTGAAAAATGCCAATGATCATATGAGCTTTCATGTAATTGCAATATTTTTGCTGGTGGAGGGACTTGTTGGAGGACTTTGACTTCATATCGATGCTGACTGATCACAGTTCTGGTTATTGAAGGTTGGCGTGGTTGTGGCGATTTTTAAAAGTAAGACAGCAATGAGTTTGCTGCATCAATTGACTCTTCCTTTCATGAAATATTCCTCTGTAGCATGCGATGATATTTGATAGAACTGTTAGGAACGGTATAAGAAGATAACAGCAGGGCAGAATAGTGCCACAGAGTGTCAGGCGACTGTCATTTCATTATCAGGTGATCGTCATGCAGCTGATGGCCTGTAGGGGAAATTTGACTAACAAAACTGGAGACATCCTGAGCTTGTGGGCAAAAACTTACCAACAAAAACTTAAAATGGTGAACTTTGATCTTCCTCTGGGGACATGTCTAGGCATGCACAGTAAGAGAAGTAAGGGACCAAATGGCAAAGTTTGACCTTCCTCTGGGAGCATGTCCAGGCATGAACAGTAAGGGGCAAAATGGCAGAATTTCACCCACATATTGCCTTCCTTTGGGAGCACTAGGTCAGTAAGAGAAAATTGCCCCAAGAAAGCAAGTGCATAATTTCAACCACCATATATATGGTACATGTGGCCCTTCTCAGATACTGGGAAGACACTGTGCATGTTTTTTTTGAGATGGAGTTTCCCTCTTGTTACCCAGGCTGGAGTGCAATGGCGCGATCTCAGCTCACTGCAACCTTCGCCTCCTGGGTTCAAGCAATTCTCCTGCTTCAGCCTCCCGAGTAGCTGGGACTACAGGCGTGCACCACCACGCCCAGCTAATTTTTATATTTTTAGTAGAGACGGGGTTTCACCATGTTGACCAGGATGGTCTCGATTTCTTGACCTCGTGATCCACCAGCCTCGGCCTCCCAAAGTGCTGGGATTATAGGCATGAGCCACGGCGCCCGGCCTTACCCTGCATGTTTTGATCAGCCAACAGCCTTCTCAAGAGGAGAGATGACAGGAAATAGTATTATAAATCTAAAAGACCCCTGAGCTAACAATCAGGCGCGTCACTCAATCCTTTAAGTTGCTTGCTTGGTTCCTTCCAAGCATATTTATCTTTGCTTCAATGATCTCTTGTTTCTACCTTAAATCAACTTTTTTCTCTTGATCAGATTATTTCTCCCAAGAAAACAAGAAGTGAGAACTTGCCACCCAGACTTGCCACCAGTAACATATTTCATTGCCATGACTCAGATTGTTGCCTCTTGGCAAGATCCCTCTGTGTCTCAACTTCCTCAATTGAAGGCAACCAACTCTGCTTACATGAAGTTTTCTTTCTTTAATTTTTTAGCTTACTAACCAGCCTCCACAACAAGGACTGGAGACCTCATTTTCTTAACTAAAACTGGCTTCTCCACAATAAGTTTGCACGCTGTTCTTTTCTCTGCAGACAATGAGATGGCCTACAATGACTCTACCAACTCCTTATTATCAATTATGCATTTTTAATTCCTGCTACACTATAAGACCAGGTTTTCCAGTGGCTCTTGAGGCAATTTGTTCACCTCCACAGGGCGTCTGTCTGTGACCCAGTAATATTGCCTCTTATCTCCCTTCTACAGCTATCCCCACTTTGGGAAGAGGGACAATTCTTTCTCTGGCTCTTGAGGTCTCCCTTTCCAAACTCCTTGGCCCTCCGATTGCTTCTCCTCTATATCAAGAATGCCAATAAGCACTGTCCTTTTTGTTCTGAGGGTTACTGATTTTTGTGAATGCACAAAAGCAACTCATAAATATCCTTTTCATGCTCTCCCATTCCCACCAATCTCGGAGAAATTGCCCTGCTTTTTTTTTTCAACATGATGAAACCCCATCTCTACAAAAAAAAAAAAAAAAAAAAATTAGCCAGGCGTGGTAGCGCACTCCTCTAATCCCAGCTACTCCGGAGGCTGAGGGAGAAGAATTGCTTGTACCTGGGAGGCAGAAGTTGCAATGAGCTGAGATCATGCCACTGCACTCCAGCTTGGATGACAGAGTGAGTCTGTTTCCAATACAAAAAAAAAAATAAATGATAGGTGATCTGGGCAGAGCGGGAGGAAGCGATCTCAAAACCCAGCACACAGCAAAGACCACATTTACAGGCAAAATGAACACATGCAAATCATGGCTGAGAAATCTATCTACTGTATATTTGTATATTTGTATATTCATACAAATTCGGTTAAGTCTATTTCCTACATAATGAGAATCAATAGCCAGATCATATTATCTATGAAAAATCCCTTGTTTTACAAAAGACAAAGTAGAAGGGAGAGGATAAGTTGTGCATTTCTACCTCAAATTGTTTGTGTGGAGGGAGTATATATAGTTTAGCATTAACATCTGAGTCACTGAAGCTTTGTCACTAACCAGCTATGTGACCTTGCACAAGTGACTTAATTTCTTCTGGACCTGAATTTCTGAATTGTTATGAAAAAGATACGAATGAGATAAATAAACCCCATCCGTTTCGTAAGGCTGTTGTGAGGGTTGCACGAGAGGGTACATTGCAAAGCAAATTACCAGAGTGTTTGACACAGAATAATTGTTCCACAAATGGTGAGTATGTTTCTGTAGAGTACCAATTACTCAATCATGCCATGCCAAACTCAGCTCTCTGGCCCCTGATGGGCTAAAATTCTTTCCATTATTCTGTATGGCCTGTGTTTTGGTAACCTCTACCTGTGCAGTCTTCATTCAGTACCAGGTTGGAGAGACTGTGAGCTGTGACCCAAGGTCCCAGCCAAGGCAGACACGATGAGTGGCAGCAGGAAAGCTGGTGCAAGCCAAGAGAACTTACAGGTGAGTGGAGGATTGAGATGGCAGTTCAGATTATCTTCACCTGGTGAATCCTAAACAGGTGTGAAATAAAAGACTTAAGTTTGAATCCAGCACTTGTGAATATCCTAGTACGTTTCCTTTTTCTTTGAGACAGGGTCTTGCTCTGTCACCCAGAGTGGAGTGCAGTGGTGCAATCCTGACTCACTGCAGCCTCCACCTCCTGGGTTCAAGCAATTCTCCGTGCCTCAGCCTCCTGACTTTTTAAATGCTTGTTTTGAATGCTTCCCCAGGAACCCACAGTGATGGTGGTGGGAGGATTCAAATGCATGGTTTTCTCCACTCCTCTGCCATTTGTAACGTGCACCAGGACACATGCCATTCATAACATGCACCAGGACCTCAAGTGCTGTGTCTGGGGTAGAAATGCCCAGTTCTCTTACATCTGCTCGCTGAAGATAAGGACCTCACCTACCTACAGGGACATGAGAAATGTGAATATGAAAGAATTGAAAACCATTTCATTGCTGTCATGCTCCAGATGGGAGTCGCTGTAAGGTCATGGGGTCAAAGGTACAGCCCAGCCAGAAGCCATAGGTGCAGAACAGATTACCATTAGGACACAGATGAGGGCTTTTCCTATAAGGACAATGAAATACCAAGGTTAGGGGTACCTGGTAAACAGCAGTTTATTTTGAAAGGCCAGGATGTATGGGAGATGCCCTATTCAATCCTGTCCATAGTATAAAGGGAACAAGAAGGGACTCTTTCTTCTTTCCTCTGCTCTACTTTGTTTTACAGATGGGTAATCCCACCTCTATACCCTGGTGCTCACCACTTGGATGCATCCTTAAAACTGGGGATAAATTTGACCCACAAATCCTAAAATAAAAAACACTTTTCCATTTCAGAATCAGAAGGTCAGAGGAAGAAAGTATAAATTTTAATAGCATTCTCCAGCAGGACATATTCATATTTTTTTAATTTTTAATTTTCTTTAACATTTTTGTGGGTACACAGTAGGTGTATATATTTATGGGGTACATGGGATGTTTTGAAACAGGCATACAATGTGAAATAAGAACATCATGGGGAATGGGGTATCCATCCCCTGTGGCATTTGTCCTTACACTATGGAAGTTATTTTAAAATTTATAATAAAGTTATTATTGACTATAGCCACTCTGTTGTGCTATCACATAGTAGGTCTTATTTATTCTTTGTAACTACTTTTTTATACCCATTAAACTTTCCCCACTTCACCCAGCACCCCCACCCGCAGCCTTCCAAGCCTGTGCTAGCCATTCTTCTATTCTATATCCATAAGTTCAATTGTTTTGATTTTTAGATCCCACAAATCAGTGAGAACATCCGATGTTTGTGTTTCTGTGCTTTGCTTATTTCACTTAGCATAATGATCTCCAGTTCCATCAACGTTGTTGCAAAGGACTGAATCTCATTCTTTTTCAGGGCTGAATACTACTCCATTTTGTTTATGTATCACATTTTTTATCCATTCATCTTTTGATGAATACTTGTGTTGCTTCCAAATCTCAGCTATTGTAAACAGTGCTGCAAAAAAAAAACCACAGAACTGGATACATCTCTTTAATATACTGATTCCTCAATTTTGGGGTATATGCCCAGTAGTGGGATAGCCGGACCATATATTAGCTCAACTTTTAGTATTTTGAGGAACATCTAAACTGTTCTCTATGGTGGTTAAACTAATTTACATTCCCACCAACAGTGTACAAGGATTCCCTTTTCTTTACATCCTCACCATCTTTTGTTATTGCCTGTCTTTTTGCTATACACCATTATAACTGAGGTGAGATGGTACCTCATTGAAGTTTTGATTTGCATTTCTTTGATGATCAATTATGTTGAACCTTTTTTTATATACCTGTTTTTATTTCTATGTCTTTTTTGAGAAATGTCTATTCAAATTTTTGACCATTTTTTCATCAAATCATTAGACTTTTTCCTTTAGAATTGTTTGAGTTACTTATACATTCTGCTTATTAATCTCTTGCCACATGAGGAATTTGCAAATATTTTATCCCATTCTGTGTATTATATCTCCACTTTGCTGATTGTATCCTTTTCTGTGCAGAAGCTATTTAACTTGATGTGATCTCATTTGTCTATTTTTGCTTTTGTTGCATGTGCTTGTTGGGAATTACCAAAAAAACTCTTTACCCACGTTAATGTCTTGGAGATTTTTTTTTCTAAAGCTTTCTTGTGGTAGTTTAATAGTTGCAGTTCTTAAATTTATATCTTTAATTTATTTGATTATATTTGTGTGTCTAATTTGATTCTTATGCATATGGATATCCAGTATAACCGGCATCATTCATTGAAGAGACTATCTTGTCCCCAGTATATGTTCTTGGTATCTTTGTCAAAAATGAGTTCACTGTAGGTGTGTAGGTTTGTCTCTGGGTTCTCTGTTCCGCTCCATTGGTCTATTTTTCCGTGTTGTTTTGTTTTGCTTTTTTTTTTTTTCAGTTAAATGCTGTTTTTGTTACTATATCTCTGCAGTATAATTGGAAGCCAGGTAATGTGATTCTGTAGCAGGAGCGGCCGCAGGAAAGGATCTCTCGGACACCGAATACAGGAGGAAGGAATTTATTCAGCTGGGAGCAAGGTGGCATAGGTGTCTAACAGCCAATCTCGTCTAACAAAGGGAGGTTCAGCCTTTATATAGGCTTATACTTTAGATGTTACATGTGGAAGAATCTTAGGTTCATAGTTTTAGGACTCACATGTGAAAAGGTTTTGGTTTACAGTTTCAGGAATCACATATGAAAGGGTTCCGGTTTACAGTTTTAGGACTCACATGTGAAAAGGTTTTAGTTTACATTTTCAGGAATCACATATGAGAGGGTTCCAGTTTACAGTTTTAGGACTCACATGTGAAAAGGTTTTGGTTTACAGTTTCAGGAATCAGATATGAGAGGGATCTAGTTTACAGTTTTAGGACTCACATGTGAAAAGGTTTTGGTTTGATCTTGTTTTAAGTAAAAATAGTGCCTTCTGGAGAGTTTCCCCAAGGCCTAGCCTGTCACCTATAGGAAGGTATAACCAGAGGCGCCAGTCAACCTTTTCTTCTATTGAAATGCAGTATGATAGTCAAAGGGGAAGTTGATCTGAGAAGCCTGGGTCTCCCTCTTCAATTCCTAAAGTTTTCTTCTTCCTTAGGATGACCTGAAGCCAGCACAGAACTGTCTCACTCAAGGCATGCTGTAACCATTTCCTGCCTACTGCCTATGTTCACTCAAGGCTGTGAAGCTCTACAATCAGCAGGTGACAAAGCCAGCCAGGCTTGTGTCCTTCTCTTTAGGGCAGCAAGGTTTCCCAGGATGCAGGTGGGTCAAGAAGTGCTATTCTGGAGTTAGAGACTGGAATCTAAAACTTGTAGAAGTCTACCTGTTTCTCTATTGCATTGCCATTCCATCTGGCACCCAAATCACAAAACAAGTGGCACTCCTCCCCACTTTTTCCTCTTCTTTCCAAAGGCAGAGGACTTTTACCTCATAGCCACCATCATCCCAGGCCATTAGTACCGACGGACTACCACTAATTTTCCCTGAAGGCCCAATGTCTCTTATATCCACTTGTCATGAATTCTGGCCGGCTTGTGACTCACCCCTCAGGGGACTGAGCTCCTCTCAGTCCCAGGGCAGTTCCAGAAATGCCATCCAAGGATGAAGTCCTGAAACTGAAGACCCCAAAAGCCTGTTTGGTGCTCTATCATCCTGTGGCAGTTTCGGTACGTAAGCAGCAAGACAAAGTCCCCTTTACTGTACCCTCTGCTTTTCTCATGAAGAATGAGATTTTGTCCCATTGCCACCACAGCTGATAAGTTGCTGAATCTCACCTGAAGTCAGGGGTCTCATAGACTCCCTTAGGCCCTCAGTGTAATACCTAGGTATTGCTTCTGGTTATTCAGGGCTCGAGGGCTCTTCAATTGGCAGCTGATAAATGCTGGTTGGACTGGATCCTTTCCTTCAAGGCAGTGGGTTCTGTTCTGGCTCAAGGTGTGTCTAGAAATGTTTTCCTGGAGCTAGCACCTGGAATGGGGGTCTCATGACTGACTAGTGCCATATCTTGCTATGGATGAGCTAGCATCCAAGATGCAAGAAAAAGTCTCCCCTTGCCTCTCCTCTCCTTAAGCAGAAAGAAATGGTCTCTTCTGGAGCCATGAGCTGTGCAGCCCGAGATTAGGAGAGTGGTACTGTCATCACTCCCTTGGCTCCCCAAGCTGTTGTTTCAGTATGTTTCATTCCCTCTCAATCCACTGTCTCTGGGCCTAGTTCAACACTAGGACTCACCTAATAGCTGCAGTCTTTATGGCCTAGACTGCTTTTCAAGTTTGCTTGGAGATACAATGTGCTGTAGTGTGGGCCAAGATGGTCAGGGGCAGACCTTTGTTATTTGTAGTTAAATGATTACAAGCTTGCTTTGCTTTTTATACACTGAGATTTGTGCCATGGATCAAATATTGAGTTAAGAAAACTCCAAACAGTGGTGCAGTAAAATAAAAATTGTTTAAGGCCTGTAAAAACAGAAATCAAGAGGTCACAGGAGGTCCAAAGTAAAGACCATCTGAGAGCGCTTGTCAAACTGCGGAACACAGTGATGTGGTTGCAAGGCAGGAAAGACTGCTTTGCTCCCACCATCTCTTTCCAACATAGGGTCTGCAAGAGGGTCTTATAAAGAGGGCTTGTGCAAGAACTCTGGGAAGGAATGCAACCTCTGCTCACAAGACTTGGCAGCGTCTTTGTAGATGGGAGCTTGCAAGGCAGGAAGATCTTGCAGGGAAGAGATAACTGGAATGCCACAGGCTCTGCCTAGCTTCTCAGAATATGGAGTAACTCTGATTGCTCTGTGTCCACAATGCTTGGGAGACAAAAGCCTCTTGATACATTGTGTGTGGTCAGACTTGGTGGTGCCTTATTGCTGTGCTTCTATAAAGCTGCACCTTGATAACAATTGGTGGTAAAACTCAGTGTCCTCCTAGGTTAGCATTTCTTAGAAGAACCACATGTGCTATTGAATGCTGCAGACGCAGACTCTCCCCGTGGCTATCTTACCCTACAATAGCTTTTAGTTTACCCTTCTCACCTCCCCTCACCACAGCCCACCAGATTAACAAGATAATGCACCTAATAAAGGTGTTTGGAGGCCAGAGCTCAGAGCCAATGTGGTCCCCGGGCTTGCGTTGGTCCCCGGGACCCATATTTTGAAACTCGTAACTCTTGACTTCGTCTTTCTTCTCTTACACCCTCATCACCGCTGGATCTAAGGGCACCCATGTACAGGGTTGGGGCTGGCACCCAACACTGTGGTCCTTGGTAGTGAGGTTTGCAAGCACTCAAGTTTAGTCTACCGGAATCTGTGATTCCCTTCTGGATAGGGCTTGTTTGAATGCTCCCTTCATGTGAAAGCATCAGCTGAGTTTAGCCATGTGTTTCTATCTGCTCTTTCAGGACCCCACTGAGTTCACTGCCTCGCAGTTGCTGTCTTTTCTCTCCCCCAGCACCCAGAGATGCCCTTTGCACCAGGACACAGCCCCTAGGGGTGTGGGAGGCATGTTGGAAATTTAGGACTTTTTTTTTTTTTGCCCCTTCAGTTTCTTTTTTAGCCACATGAATTTAATACCAGGTACTATAAGTGCTTACCTGATTTTTGGTGCTTATGAAGGTTGTTTTTTATTTTGTTTTGTTTTAGTTTCTTTTTTCTGTGTGGACTTTGACTTGGTGTATTTCCAGGGGGGGAGATGATCAGCGAAGCTTTTTTATTTAGCCATCTCATTTAACCTCTGATTCCAGCGGGACCTTTTCTGCCACCATCAGGGCAAATAGTCAGAGCCTATTTAAAAGCCATCATAGCCTGGAAGGAAGACCTTAATCCTTGCAAAGCTTATAAGGCAGACCTCATCATCCTAGATATGCTTAGCCACCTGCTCCAGGACTCTCCATTAGGAGGCCTTGAACACTTACCTGCTGAATCCCTTCTGATGCTTTCTCTTCCAGAAGCCAAAGGGAAAAACTGCCTCCTCTTCTAGAGGCCAAATAAAAAAATATCGTCCCTGGCTCCTCCCCATATTTAAGCACCTCCCAGACCTTTGGAATTGGCTCTACCCTACACTAGGCTCCTTATTTCTTTCTCCAGACCCTGCCCATTACAGGAGGTAAGAGACCCAATCAGACTCATCCAGGTCCAGGTCCAGGTCCCATTTTCCATTCAGGACCTTTGGTGAGTTAGGAAAACCTAGGAAAGTTCTAGGAAGACCCCAAAAAGCTAAAGAAGGGCTTCCAATTTTATTTTAACATTTTGACTAACTTGGATGAACATAAATTTTTGGGGGCGAGAGAAGCCCTCTCATGAGCAAAAAGACAAACTGCCTGTGAAGTAGTAATTTATTGTGGGGATGACTTATACCTGGAAAACACAGCCCACCCGGTAGGCAGGACCCCAGTTGGGACTACAATACCCAAGTGGGAATATGGCCCAGCAGCTATATTCTCCTAATAGGGGCAGTAAAATAGAGTAAGGTCAAGCCTACAAACCATAATAAATTCACCACAATAAATCAGGGGCCAAATGAAAATTGTATAGCCTTTCTCATAAAGCTACAGGAAATCCTTACTAAGCACACCAACTTCAACCCAGAATCCACTAAGGAACAAGTAGTCCTAAAAGATATTTATTTACCCAAGCCATCCCAAACATTAGGAAAAGTTACAAAAGTCAGCCTTAGGACCAATTGCTCCTATGCCAGAAATCCTCAAATTATCTGCCTCAGACTTCTATAACCGAAATCAGGATAAGAAGGTCAGGGCTGAGGAGAGAAAGAAATGCAAGTACAAGAGGCAGCCTCAACTATTGGCTGCCTTATAATCCTGCCAGCGTCCTCCAAGGTACCCTAAGGACACTCTTCCAGGTAACTGCCATTAGTATAGAAGATTGGGCCACTGGAGAAAGAATTGCCAAAATGAGGAAAAGCCCCACATAGCCTTCCCCCATCTGCCACAAGCATGGTCACTGGAAGAGGGACTACCCGGACTACCCAAGGAGCCAAAAGGTTTCTTGGTTGGACCCCCATCCATTAATGGTCATGAGCTAAAAGGGCCCTCTGCTCTAGTCAGCTTCCAAATCAGACATCATAATTAAAGGAATAGAGCTAGGGGCAAATCTGGAAGTGGCAGGTAAAACTATAAATTTCCTTTTAACACAAGGGCCATGTACTTTGTGCTGACCTTTTTCTTTGAGCACCTTTTCTCCAAATCCTGCCAGAAAATGCGGGCAAGTGTCACCCTCTCCCTCAAAATATTCAAACCCTATTATATTGCTTATAGGACAAATTACTATTCTCCCACTTGTTCCTGGCAATGTCTAAATTCCTCATGACATTTTGAGTAGGAATATTCTTTCCAAAATGGGTAGCTGCTTAATATTTACTCAGCCTCCAAATTTATCTTTCCCCCAATAGTAGCATTTCTCCTGAGAAAGCTGATAGTTCTATCACAGGACTCTATAGACAGCCCACACTTATTCAGACAAGCCCTAGCCAAAATAAATAAATAAATAAATAAATTTTAAAAATCTAATAACAATATGTCTTGATGGGGGACAACTTCAACCTAACGATGATATCTCTTGAAGGGGACAACTTCTATAGTGTGCAGATGACTTACTCATCTGTTCCCCCTTCACAGAACCCAACAGCTATCAAAATTCCTGGCATCTTAAGTTGGATCCAACATTCTCAAATCAAACTTTGGAAAGGTTGCAAAGAACCAATTAAAGGACCAAAACCTGGGTATTCTTATGAGCAATTGGAGAATTTAAAATTTATCTTCAAATGAAAAGATAAGTAATTCTTTCATTTTTTTTTTTCAAACTAATGCCACCTCAATATAAGGCAGCTCCAATACTGGGGATCCAATTAATGGTGACATTGATCATTCTTAAACTTGGTTTAACATCAACATTCACCAGTGGGCCTGCACCACTACCCCTAGATATATTTTTTATATAGATCTACACAAAAGTAAACTGCTCTATGAGTGAAGTTATAAAAGCACTTATGTAATTTCCTCACTTGCAAACCTCTCTATTGGCACAGATAACACACAACACGCAGAAGAAGATGCTCAAGGGCTTCTGGCACCGCAGGAATAGGTGTAATCATCATTAACATAACAAATTCTCAACAAAAATGAGCTCTTGGCCTTATAATATCTTATAGTAGTTAAAGTGAAGTTTTATTAGTTTTCTTTTTGCTTGCTTGTTTATTTGTTTATGCAAATAGTGTTGAGTTGTTATCGTTAAAATAATGGGTTATAATATAGTATTTGCAGGCCTCATGGTAACTGCAAACCAAAGAACCTACAATGAAAACACACACAGAGAAAGCAAGAAATTAATTTATATCATCAGAGAAAATCATCTTTTCTAGAGAAAGAGAGAAATGAAACAAAGAAAAAAGAGAAGAAAGGGAATCAGAAAACAATGAAAGAAATGGAAGAAATACGTTCTCAATTATTAATAGAAACACTGGATGTAAATGGACTGAACAGCCTAACCAAAAGACATACACCGGCTGAATGACTGAAAAAAAAAAAAAAAGAAACCCATTGATCTGTCACCTACAAGAAACACACTCCACCTACAAAGACACAAATAGAATGAAAACAAAAGGATGAAGAAAGATATTCCATGCCAATGAAAACAACAAAAGAGCAGGAATTGCTATAGTTACATCAGACAAAATAGCTTTGAAGACTATGAGAAGTGAAAACAACTATGAGAAGAGACAAAGAAGATCATTATACAATGATCAATGCTTAATTCCTCAAGAGAATATAAACATTTATGATACATATGCACCCAACACTGGAGCACCCACATAGACAAAGAGCTAAAGAAAGTGATGGGTTACAGTAATAGCTAGGTATTTTAACACCCCACTTTCAGCATTGTAGAGATTGTCCAGACAGAAAATCAACTAACAAACATCAGACTTAATGGGCACTATAGAACAAATAAAGCTAATTGATATTTACAGAACATTTCATCCAATGGATGTGGAATACAAATTTTTTTTTTTTTACTCAGCACATGGATCATTTTCAAGGATAGACCATATGTTAGGTCACAAAACGAGTCTTAAAAAATTCAAAAAATTGAAATAGTGTCAAGCATCTTCTCTGATCATAATATAGTAAAATTAGAAATTAATAATAATAGGAATTTTGGCAACTATACAAATACATGGAAATTAAACAATATGGTTCTGAATAACTAGTGATTCACTAAAGTAATTTTTTTAATTGAAAACATTTTTGAAACAAATGACAATGAAAACACACCATACCAAAATTTATGAGATACAGCCAAAGTAATACTCAGAGAGAATTTTATAGCTAAAATATCCTACTTCAAAATAGATTTAAAAAAGACTTTATTGTAATCCCAGCACTTTGGGAGGCCAAGATGGGCAGATCACGAGGTCAAGAGATTGAGACCATCCTGGCCAACACGGTGAAACCTCGTCTCTACTAAAAATGCAAAAAATTTAGCCAGACGTGGTGGCACACACTGGTGGTCCCAGCTACTCAGGAGGCTGAGGCAGAAGAATCACTTGAACCCAGGAGGTGGAGGTTGCAGTGAGCCGAGATTGCACCACTGCACTCCAGCCTGGAGACAGAGCAAGACCCCATCTCAAAAAAAAAAAAAAAAAAAAACACTTTATAAATAAACAATCTAATAATGTATCTGAAAGTATTAGAAAAGCAAGAGCAAACCAAACACAAAAGTAGTAGAAGAAAATAGAAGATTGAAAAAGAAATAAATAAAATTGAAATGAAGAAAGCAATACTGCAAGATCAATAAAACAACTGTTTTCTTGAAAAGCTAAAGAAAATTGGAAAACTTTTAACCAGACTAAGAAAAAGAAGAGAAAATAAAAATAAATTAGAAAAAAGACATTACAACTGATGCTGCAGAAATTCAAAGGATCATTCATGACTACTATGAGGAACTATATGCCAATAAATTGAAAATCTAGAGGAAATGGGCATATTCTTAGACACATACAATCTACTAAGATTGAAACAGGAATAAATTCAAAACCTGAAGTGACCAATAACAAGTAATAAGATCAAAGCTATAATAAAAAGCCTTTCAGTAAATAAAAGCCTGGGACCTCATGGCTTTACTGCTGGATTCTATGAAACATTTAAAGAACTAATACCAATGCTACTCAACCTATTCCAAAAATTAGCACAGAAAGTAATACTTTCAACTTCATTCTACAAGGCCAGTATTATGTTGATACCAAAAGCCAAAGACAAATAATAAAATAAGCTACAGGTTAATATAGCTGATGAATACTGATGCAAAAATTCTCAACAAAATACAAGCAAACAGAATTCAAGAACACATTAGAAAGATCATTCATTATAACCAAGTGAGATTTACCTCTGGGAAGCAAGAATGGTTCAACATGTGCAAATCAATCAGTGTGATACATCATATCCACAGAATGAAGATTTAAAACCATATGATTATTTAAATTGATACTGAAATAAGCATTTGATAAAATTCAACATCCCTTCATGATAAAAATCCTAAAAATACTGGGGATAGAAAGCACATACCTAACCTTAACAAAAGCCATACATGACAGCCACATAGCTGTTCTAATGGCCTTGAGTTAAAGGGGCCCTCTGCTCTAGAAAGCAGTACTGCAAGATGAGTAACACAATTGTTGTTTTCTTGAAATGCTAAAGAAAATTGAAAAACTTTTATTGAAAAAGGTCAGCACAATGTAGATGGTCCTTGTATTTAAAAGCAAAATGTGGCCTGAGAAGGATGCTGTGCTTTTGTATTTCAGTCACTGTGTATGAACAGCAACCTAACTTAATAGGTGGAAAAGATTAAAAACATAACATAGGAATGTGCACCTGTAACAATTGCTGAGTCTTGGCCACTCCTAGCAGCCATACTTCAACCAGTCATACACTGCGTGGTGTTCAAACTATGCTCAAATAAGGCAAATGCCTGGCTGTAACCAATACAGCTATTTCTGCACCTCACTTCCCATTTCTGCATGTCACTTTATTGTTTCATCTATAAATTTGTTCTGACCATGAGGCACTTTTGGAGTCTCTCTGAATCTGCTGTGATTCTAGGGGCTGCTCTATTTGCAAATTTTTCAGTGCTCAATTAAACTCCTTAAAACTTAATTTGGTTGAAATTTTTCTTTTAACATCTCTAAGATGTGGAACATGACCAGGATGACAACTGTCATCACTGTTATTCAACATAGTACTGAAAGCCCTAGCTAAAGCAATCAGAAAAGAGAATAATAAAAAGCGTATGCAAATTGGTAACAAAGAAGTCAAATTATCTTCATTTGCTGGTTATATGATCTTACATTTGGAAAAATCTAAATACTCCTCCAAAATACTATTAGAACCGATAAACAAATACACTAAATATTCAGAATACAAATTCAACATAAAATAACCAGTAGCATTTCTATTTGATTAGAGTGAACAATGGGAAAAAGACATTTAAAATTAGTAATTTCATTTATAGTAGCCACAAATCAATTAATGTTCAATCAAGAATTTCATGTTCATTTAAATTAAGCTTCATAAAAGAAGAATAAATGTCCTTTTTTTTTCAGACAAGAAAATCTCAATGGAATTTGTTACTACCAGACCTGCCTTACAATAAGTTCTGAAAGGAGTGCCAAATATGGAAAGGAAAGATCATTTCCAGCCAATACAAAAATACACTTAAGTTCACAAATTATTGTCACAATAAAGCAACTACACAAACAAGTCTGCATGATAACCACCTAAAAACACAATGACAAGATCTATTCCACACATATTAATAGTAACCTTGAATGTAAATGGGCTAAGTGCCACAATTAAAAGGCACAGAGTGGCAAGCTGGATAAGAAAGCAAGACCCAATAGCATGCTGTCTTCAACAGATTTCTCTCATATACAATGACACCCATAAACTTAAAGTAAGGGGATGGAGAAAAATGTACCAACCAAACCCCAAAACAAACAAACAAAAGCATCAGTTGCTATGCTAATTTCAGATAAAAAGATACTTTAAAGCAACAAAATTCAAAAAACAGGCATTATATGATAGCAAAACATTCAATTCAACAAAAAGACCAAACTGCCCTAAATATATATGCACCCAACACAGGAGAATGGCGATTCATAAAGCAAGTTCTTAAAGATCTATAAAGAGACTAAGCTCTTTGATGTGATAAATGACTTCAAAAAGATTCAGAATGCAAAATCAATGTACAATAATCCTATCAATTCTATACACCAACCACATCCAAGCTGAAAGCCAAATCAAGAACACAATCCAATTTACATTAGCTACAGGAAGAAAAAATTTCTAGGAATATAGCTAACCAGGAAGGCAAAAGATCTCTAAAACGAGAATTCTAAAACTCTGCTCCATTAAATCAGGTGACACAAACAAATGGAAAAAAAAAAAACAACTTTGTACACTTATGGACAAAATAATCAATTTTGTTAAAATAGCCATACTTCCCAAAGTAATTTGCAGATTCAATGCTATTTCTATCAAACTACCCATAACATTATTGGCAGAATTAGAAAAAAAAACTATTTTTTAAATTTACATGGAACCCAAAGACAGCTTGAATTGCCAAAGCAATTCTAAACAAAATGAAAAGAGCTGGAGGCATCATGTTACCCAACATCAGACTATACTACAACATTATAATAAGCAAAACAGGATGCATAATATTTGATTAAAAAAAGACACATAGACCAAGGGAACAGAATAGGGAGTCCAGAAGTAATGTCTCATACCTACAACTATTTGATAGTCAAAAAGTTGACCAAAAAAAGCAATAGGAAGAAGAATTTCTATTTTATAAATGGTGCTGGAATAACTGGCTAGCCCTATGCAGAAGACTGAAACTGGACCCCTTCCTTACACTATATACAAAAGTCAACTCAAGTTGGATTGAAGGCCTAAGTGTAAAACCTGAAACTATGGAGGAACTGAAAAATAACCTAGGCAATACCATTCTGGACATAGGACCTTACAAACATTTTATAATTATGATTCCAAAAGCAACTGCAAGAATAATAAAAATTAAAAAAAAAAAGAAACTTAAACTAGAGAGCTTCTGCACAGCAAACGAAACTATCAAGAGAGTGAACAGACAACCTAAAGAATGGGAGAATATACTCGCAAACTGTGCATCTCATAAAGGTTTAATATCCAGAATACATAGGGAGCTTAATTCAACAAGCAGCAAACAAACAACCCCATTAAAAAGTGGGCAAAACATATGGACAGATACTACTCAAAAACAAAAAGACATACACATGACAAATAAGCATATAAAAAATGCTCAACATCACTAATCATTAAAGAAATGCCAATTAAAACAACAATGAGATACCATTTTACCTCAATCAGAATGGCTATTAACAAGTCAAAAATAATAGACGCTGGTGAGGTGGTGAAGAACAGGAAATACTTACGCACTACTGATGGGAATGTAGATTAGTTCAGCTGTTCTGGAAAGCTGTTTGGCAGTTTCTCAAAGAACTCAAAGGAGAATTGCTATTCAACCCAGCAATTTTCTTATTAGTTATATACTCAAAGAAATTCCACCATAAAAACACATGCACATGTATGTTTATTGTAGCAACATTTAAAATAACAAAAACATAAAATCAGCCTAAATGCCCATGAAGGGTGGATTGGATAAAGGAAATGTACTACACGTACCCCATGGACTACTATATAGTGATAAAAAGAATGAGATTGTGTCTTTTGCAGATATGTGGATGAAGCTGGAGTTCATTATCCTAAGTGAACTAGCACAGAAAATCAGATAATTAGATAATAAACAGAAAATCAAATACCACATGTTCTCACTCATAATTGGGAGCTAAACACTGAATACATATGGACATAAAGAAGGGAACAACAGACACTCATACCTATTTGGTGGTGGAGGGAAGGAGTAGGGTGAGAATTAAAAAACTACCTATCTTAAACTATGCTTATTCCCTGGGTGGCAAAATAATGTGTACAACAAACTTGTGACACAATTACCTATGTCACAAACCTGCACATGTCCCCCTCAAGCTAAAATAAAAGTTTAAAAAGACTTGAAAGTCAAAATAACTCTTTGATCTATTGTCTCTGAAATGAATATTGTTTTAGTAGGAATAAAAGCAACATTAAACTCTGTATATCTCCATCAGAACTCTTGGGTGACCAGGTGGATTGACAATGAGAAGCAATATTTTGAAAGGAATATTTGTTTCCTAAGCAGAGGGTGTCAACAGTGGGCTCAAATTATTCAGTGAACCATGCTGTAAACAGATGTGCTGTCATCCGGGTTCACTGTTCCACTTATAGAGCACAGGCAGAGTTGATTTAGCATAATTCTCAAAGGTCCTGAGTTTTTTTAAAATGGTAAATGAGCTTTGATGTTAACTGAAAGTGCCAGCTGCATTAGGTCAAAACAAAAATGTCAGCCTGTACTTTGAAGCTTTAAAGCTGGATATTAGCTTCTACCCTAAATATGAAAGTACTGGGTAGTGTTTTTTTAAAGCAATATAAGGCTGTTTTGTCTACTTTGAAAATCTGATGTTTACTGCAACCGTATTTAGATCTTTGGAGAACATGCAGCTTTTCCACAAAACGCTTCCTGCTCATCTTGCACATTTATGTTATGGAAATGACTTCTTTTTTAAACATCTTAAGCCAACCTCTGTCAGCTTTAAACTTTCCTTCTGCAGCTCCTTTACCTCTCTCAGTCTTCCAAGAAGTAAAGAGAGTTAAAGCCATGCTCTGGATTAAGCTTGGGTTTAAGGGGATGTTGTGGTTGGTTTAATCTTCTATCCATACCACTACAGCTACCTCCATATCAATGATAAGGCGATTTCACTTTCTTGTCATTTGTTTCTTCAATGGAGAGCACTTTAAATTTCCGTTAAGATCTTTTGCTTTGTCTCCACATCTTGGGTAAGTGGCAAAAGAGGCCGCGCTTTTGGCCAATTTTGACTTCTAGCCATGTCTTCCTTGCTGGTCTTAAGTATTTCTAATTTTGGATTTAAGTGGGAGATGTGTGCAAATCTTTCTTTCAGCTGAATAGTTTCAGGCCATTGTAGGGTTATTAAGTGGCCTCATTTCAATATTGCTGTATCTCAGAAAATAGGGGTGCCTAAGGACAGGTACAGAGATAGGGTACAACCAGTCAGTGGAGTATTCATAAGACCACACAATATTTATCAATTAAATTCAGCATTTAACTGGGTGTGGTTTGTGGCACCCCAAAACAATTAGAATACTAATATCAAAGGTCACTGATTACAGATCATCATAAAATATAATAATAATAAAACAGTTTGAAATATTGCAAGAATTACCACAATGTGACACAGAGATATAAAGTGAATGTGTGCTGTTAAAACATTGGCACCAAAACACAATAATTTTTACTCACATAAATTAGACATTTGTTTAACTTTAACTTGTTTTTTTATGTTAAACAGTAACACCCTGCAAGTTTTTTTGCTTGTTTGTTTTTTGTTTCACATCTAAATAGCTCTTTAGATATGTGGTTTTTAACCATTTGGTACTAAAAATACATATAATGTCTTTATAGACAGAAAGATTTATAGATTCAGAGAGAGGCAGAGCATGATGACCAAATAGAAGGCTCCACTGATTATCCCTTCCAGAGGAACACCAAATTTGACAAGAAAAAAGCACCTTTATAAGAATAAGAAATTAGGTGATCTCTCACTGTAATTGGTTTTAACTTCTTGTGACTGAAAGAAGCACCAAATAGGGTCTTCAATGACCCAGAGAAAAGACAGTGTCAAATAGCTAATGCTGCTCCTTTCACATCCACCAGTGTTGGCCATGTGTCTTGAGGAGCAAATATGTGGTTTTGGTAGAAGGACAGGAAAGCCCATTTTGAGACATTGCACTGAACTTAGAGCTCCTCGACACAGAAGAATGCAAAACTGTGCTGAATTCAGCTGACACCCACCATCAGAAAGTATTCAAACCAGTCTTAGCGAGAGGGGAATCACTCATCCCATTGATCAAAACTTTATTTTGGCAAGCCTTGTCACTACAGGCTAGAGTGCTATGGGTCTCTGTGCAAACATAAAAGGCAGTCTAGGCCACAAGGACTGACACTAATAGGCAAGTCACAGTGTAGGACTAGACTCAGAGGCAGGGGACGTTGGGAAATGTGACCTAGTGAAACACCAGCCAAAGTAACTAAAAAAGTGATTGTGCCATCCCTTTCCCAAACAGAGATAGCACAGTTTTTGGCTCCAATAGTGTTCCCTTTATTCTCCTTCAGGAAAGAAGAGGAAAGTGTAAAAACTACATTGGCATGCATCTTGGATGCCAGCTCAGCCACAGTAGGATAGGGCACCAGTCAAATTTGTGATGTCCCTTTTCCAGGCCCTAGCTCCAGGATGACACTTATAGGGACTACCTGGACCAGAACAGAACCCACTTCCTTGAAGGGAAAGATCCAGTCCAGGCAAGAAAACATCACTGAGCCCTGAATAACCAGCAGTCGTACTCAGATAGTACACCATGGGCCTTGGGTGAGACTCAGATTTACTGCCTTCAGGAGAGACTCAGTACATTCCCAGCTGCAATGCCTATAGTTAGAGATTCCATCTGACTGAGAAAAGCATAAGGAAACATAAAGGGGACATTGTCTTGCATCCTAGGTACCAGGTTGGCCATGGGGTGGGAGAGGGCAGTATGCAAGCAGTTGGGGTGATCTGTTCCAGGCATTGACTTTTGGATAACATTTCTGGGCTTCGCATTTATCACAGTGGAGCCCACTGCCCTGAAAGATGAGTTCCAGGCCAGGCAGCAATCACCATAAGCTGACTAAAAAGCCCTTTGACCTTAAGTGAACATTGGCGGTAGCCTGGCAGTACTGCCTGTGGGCCTTTGGTGGTGGTGGACATGGGATGAGGCTCCTCTGCCTGTGGAAAGGTTGGAGAAGAGTGGGGAAAAATGCATCTTCTGGTTTGAACTGCCAGTTCCACTGCAGTACGATAGAACACCAGGTAGGCTTCTAAGGTTTTTTACTTTAGTCCCTTGATCCCAAACAGCACCTCTAGATCCTTTCGGAGCGTGATGGAACTCACAACCCTGAATGGAAATACACAAGCCTGGCTGGCTTTATCATCTGTTAATTGTAGAGACCCCACGACCTTCAGTGAACGTAATCAGCAGCTGAGTAATGGTTACAGTGAGCCTTAGGTCAGATGCAGTGCTCTGCCAGCTTTAAGTCTGACCCAGTGCAGACCCAGTGGTGAAGGCCATAGGAGTGCATTTGTCACCCCAGCTCCAGGCAGCTCAAAAAAGAGAAATTGACTCTATTTGTTTGACCCAAACAGGATATAGAAAATACACACAAAATGAAAAATCTAAAAGTTGTCTTTAAAAAGAAAGCAGAAAAAAGAGATAAGATATGAAGTATATTTAATGGAGTTATAACAGAGAACTCCCCAAACCTTGAGAAAAATATTAATATCCAAATAAAAGAAGGCTATAGAATATCAAGATGGTTTAACCCAAAGAAGACTATCTCAGGGCATTTAATAATTAACCTACTAAAGGTCAAGATTAAGGAAAGGATTCTAAAAGCAGCAAGAGAAAAAAATAACATACTATGGAACTCCAATACATCTGAGTAGTAAAATTTTCAGTGGAAACCTTACAGACCAGGAGAGAGAGACATGAGATATTTACAGTACTGAAGGAGAAACAACAAACAAGCAACAGCAAAAAATAAAGCAAAAAGAAAAAAAAACATTTTTACCCTAGAATAATATCTCTCATAAAGAACATTTTAAAAATGTAAAGTAGGAACAGACTCTTCAAACAATCAAATGTTGATGGGGTTCATCAAAACTAGACCTATCTTACAAGGAATCCTAAAGTAAGTATTTACATCAGAAGGGAAAGGAGGACATTACTGATCAAGGAGAAATCATCTGAAAGTAGAAAATTCACATGTAATAGTAAGTACACAGAAAAACACAGACTATTAAAACATTGTAACTGTGATGTGTAAACTAATATCTTAAGTAGAAAGAAAAATAATAAATCAATCAAAAATAATAGCTAAAACAACTTTTAAAGACATCAATAGTACAAGATGCAAATGGAAACAACAAAGAGTTAAAAAGAAGTTGGATTAAGGAGAGATGTAGAGGTTTTATAAGTTTTTTTGGCTTGTTCATTTTTTTGCTTACACAAACAGTGTTAAGTTGTTATCAGGTGAACAAAAGATATATGACAGATAAACAAATAAAAAGCATAAAGTTATGTCATACCACTAGAGAAAGTCATCATTAGTAAAATAAGCAGAAATGAAGGGAAGAAGAAAGAGAAGACCAAAACACAACCAGAAAACAAATTGAAAAATGGCAAGAGTAGATTCTAACTTATCAATAACATTGCATATAAATTGACTAAACTCTCTAATTAAAAGTCATAGATATTTCATGATCATGGATTGGAAAAATCCATATGGCTAAAATGTTAATACTATCCAATGCAATCTACACATTCAATGCAATCCCTATCAAAATTTGAATGACATTATTTACTGAAATAGGAAAAATCATTCTAAAATGTATATGGAACCAGAATAATCAAAGCTCTCCTGAATAGAAAGAACAAAACTAGATATATTACTTTATCTGACTTTAAATTATACTACAGCGCCAAAGTAACAAGAACAGTATGGTACTGGCATAGAAACAGACACATAGATCACTGGAACATAATACAAAACTCAGAGATAACACCAAACGTCTGCATACATAAACACCATACATCTACAGTGAGCTCATTTTGACAAAAGTGCCAAGAACATGCTTTGGGGAAAGGCCAGTCTCTTTAGTAAATGGTATTTGAAAAACTGAATATCTGTATCCAAAGAATGACACTAGACTTCTATCTCTTCCCATATAAAAATCAAATCAAAATGGATTCAAGACATAAAACTCAAAAACTCAAACTATGAAACTCCAGAAGGCAGTGTATGCTCTGAATCAGCATCCAATATATAGTACTGTTTCTCCCAGAGCCAGGATTCTTGGGTCTAGGAATCAAGGGGTGGAAGTGGAAGTAACACCACTGACCATCCTCCCTAGTGATCCACTAGCAAAATATTTGCTTCCCATTTCGACGTCATTACATTCCAATAGCCTAGAGGTCTTAGCTCCAGAGGGTGGAAGGTTGCCGCCAGGAAACACAACCACAATTTCATTAAACTGGAAATTAAGATCGCCACCTAGACACTTTGGACTCCTCCTACCTTTAAGTCAACAGGATGAGAAGAGATTAACAGTGTTGGTCGGGGTGATTGACTTGGGCTATCAAGATGAAATCAATTTACTACTTTACAATGGAGGTAAGGAAGAGTATGCATGGAATACAAGAGATCAATTAGGGCATCTCTTAGTCTTACCACACCCAGTGATGAAGGTCATTGGGAAACTTCAACAGCACAATCCAGAAAGAACTACAAACGGCCCAGACACCTCAGGAATAAAGGTTTGGGTCACTCCACCAGGTAAAAACCACTACCTGCCGAGGTTCTTGCTGAAGGCAATGGGAATACAGAATGCCTAGTAGAAAAGGTAGTCATCCATATCAGCTATGATCACGTGACCAGATGCAGAACTAGTGACTGTAATTGTCATGAGTATTTCTTCTTTCTTTTTCTAAAAACGTGTTTGTGCATCTATACACTTGTACTAAGAACATATCTTTATTTTCTTCTCTTTCATTATGTGACATAAGATATATTGACTTCATATTAGCATTTAAGTATTGTTAACCCTATGTTATAATATTTGGGTTGGGTATTGGTGCATTTCCAGTTGTAGGAAGGATAGTTGTATTGTGTTAGCTGTACTTATGACCTTATTATTGTCTTTATTTGAAGATTATGTATGATCTCAGGAGATGTGTATGGGTTCAAGTTGACAAGGGGTGGACTTCTGATGATTGATACTATCAACTTGATTGGATTGAAATTATTGATCCTGGGTGTGTCTGTGAGGGTGTTTCCAGAAGAGATACATATTTGAGTCAGTGGGCTGGGGAAGGCAGATCCACCCTTCATCTGGGTGAGCACAATCTAATCAGCTGCCGTGAATGTAAAGCAGGAAGAAAAACATGAAATGGAGAGATGTGCCTAGCCTCTCAGCCTACATCTTGCTCGTCAGAACCCTGACTAATACAGTCACCTTGGCTGGTGTCTCAGTAGGTCACATGGCACTGCTTTTCACTGTATCTGGGTCTAGTTTAGTATTAGGACTCTCCTAGGAATTGCACTCCTTGTGTCCTAGAGTGCCTTTTAAATTCATTTAGTGCCCAAAGCACCCTAACTCCTGGTCTTGAGGCTTGTAGTAACTAAAGTTCTGTCCACTGGGATTGACAATTCCTCTCTGGCAAGAGGTGGTTTAAGTGCTCTTTTTGTGGGTGGGCATGAGCTAAGTTTAGTCCGGTTTTACTTTCTGCTATAACTGAATAGCACTGAGTTCCATGCCTCACAATTGATGAGCTCATCTTCCCCAGTATACAGAAATACTCTCTGCACCATGATGCTCCTGGGCGGGGGTGGGGGTGGAGGAGGGTTGGTGCTGAGGATTCAAAATGTCTTTTTTTCCCTACTTCTTCAGTACCTCTTTCAGAAATATGAAATTAAAATCAAGTACTGTGAGCATTCACCTGATTTTTGGTTCTTATAAATGTGCCTTTTACTTGTAGATAGTTGTTAAATTGTTGTCCTTACAGGGGGGATGATAGGTGTAGTCTTCTATTTCGCCATTTTTCTCCACTTCTGCTTCGAATAACTATATTCTCTATTTTCAGTTATTCACAATACTGAGAAGAAAGAAGGTGAAAAAAGACTAAAAAATATAATCATTGTTTTTAAATGATAATAAATTTAAAAAGATATAAATTAAATGGAGATACATGCTGTATTCATGAATTCAAAGACTCAGAATAATTAAACATCAATTCTTTCAAATGTTTAAGTAGTTTTAATGTAATTCTCATAGAAATTGCAGCAGGATTTTGTAGATATGGAAAAATTATTCTAAAATGTATTTGGAAAGGCAAAGAAATTAGACTATTTAAAATAAGTTTGAATAAAAAGAATAGATTTATAGGAATTCATCTAATGAATTTTAAGGACTGTTATATAAGTACAATGATAGAATCTGCATGTCATCGGTGGAGGATTAAACATACAACATCAATGGAACAGAATACAAAATTCAGAAACGGATCACTACAAAATAAGCCAATGTCAAAGTGTCACATTGTTTGTGATTTCATGTATGTAACATTCTCAATATGACAAAATTACAGAGATGGTGGACAAATTAGAGGTTGTGTAGATTTTGGAGGTAGAATGAAAGACTTGGGTGCAATTGTTACAAAGGGGTATCATGACAGATGTCTTTGGGTTGATAGAATAATTCTATATTTTGATTGTTGTGGTAGTTACACAAATGTATGCATGTGTGAAGTTAACATAGAACTGTACACTTATATTGTACCAATGTTCACTTCCTGGTTTTGATATTACACTATATGCAAGATGTAACAGTGAAACTTGATCAAGGGTACATGTGGCCTCTCTGCACTCTCTTCGCAAATTACCGTGAATTTGTAATTATTTAAAAATTAAAAAGAAATATTTTCACCAAAAAATTAACAATACAGATAAACAAATGCAGATAAATGGAGATTATATCAATAGAAATAAAGGCATATACATTAAAACAGAATTCCATTTTGCTCTGCCCACAAATCAAACATAAAAACAGGGGGCTCAGTCCTGTCCCTATCAAAATGAGATAAGCTGCACAAGGTAGCATTAGTGGGTTTCTTGTAAATACTGAAGATGCGCTTAATGATCATAGAAGGCAAGATTTTGCTTAGAAATAAACCTTTTGTGGCTTTCTTTTACCATGGCCATTAGCAAATACTAACATGCACCCTTTATAAACTCTTATTCTTTAATCTTTTTAGAAGTTCAGCTTGCTTGGTTTTGTGTATATTTCCTGTGATAAATAAATGTAACAAAATAATTAACCATAAGCCAAGTAAAATGGATTAAAGTTTGTAGAGTCAGCACCTCTTAATGTTTAAAATGTACTTGCATTTTAAAATATGTTATGGTTCTCAATTCACATAGGTTGAAGGAAAAAACATATATTTTTTATTAATTAATTTATAACTTTTCTGTAGCCTTCAGAATCTTAACTGTAAATTAATAGTGAGCTACCCTTGCAGTATATCTGAACTCAGTATGACATATTTCTGCTATCCTTTCTTTACTGATTAAGGTGTGATTCTCCAATTCCATAATCCACTGAGGAGCTCAAGAATCAGTATAAACATTAAAACCACACTCTATAACCTATGCTTACTTCCTCTAATAGAAAAATCTTTTAATTCTTCCTGCTTCCACAGATGCTGCAAATACTTTTAATTCATTTTGAATATCCATTATAGTGAATCTTCTCTATCTGAATTTTTTATTTGAAAGCTAATATCAGTCTATGGAGGCTGTTGTGTATGTTTAAAAATTCATATTTCTGGCCCAGTGCGTTGGCTCAAGCCTGTAATCCCAGCACTTTGGGAGGCCGAGGCGGGCAGATCACGAAGTCAAGAGATTCAGACCATCCTGGCTAACATGGTGAAACCCCGTCTGCACTAAATATACAAAAATTAGCTGGGTGGGGTGGCATGTGCCTGTAGTCCCAGCTACTCAGGAGGGTGAGGCAGGAGAATCACCTGAATTTGGGAGGTGGATGTTGCAGTAAGCTGAGATCGCACCCTTGTACTCCAGCCTGGCGACAGAGTGAGACTCAGTATAAAAAAAAAAATTATATATTCTTGAAACAATATCTTATGTTTTAATCTTCTAAATTCATAGAAATGCTATCTTTAAAGCAATAGGAATTTTTGCATTTCCTAAAAGTGATATAACAAATAACAATTTGAATATAAAGTAAAAAAGAAAACCAGTTTTCAGCTTAATTTTGTATTAAAATTCTTAATTGCTGTTTCAGTATCCAAGTATTTTTTTGAGATCTTTATATTTCTAGATTGCCATGATTGTGAACTAGCAGAAGGATATACCATTTTGATATAATTATTTTGATGCAGCTATTTAACTCTAGTACATTTTAAGGAGACTTAAAATATCAAAACATTCAGCTGTTTATTCTTTAAAAGAAATAAATTTGAAATAGAAAATCTTACCATATCCCACATCCTCTTGAGCTTTATTTGCCCTAAGATTGGCAAGAAAAGTTGGGTGTGGTTTACTACATGGCAAATAAAACACATATCACCATACTTGCTTATCACGGAAAGGTTTATTGAACATTTTAAGCAGTCTTCTCTTATTCTCTTAGAATCTACTTGTATCTTAAAGGGCTTCCCTGATTTTCCCTCAATCTATCTGAATAAAATAGTTGGCCAAAATATTTTAAAAGAGGAGTTCATTATGTTACATTACAGAGGAAAGATTGACACAATAGGTCCCATAAGTATATATATACATATATATATATGCGTATATATATACACATATATATGTGTATATATATATACATATATATATATATACACATATATATATGTGTATATATATACGCATATATATATATACACATATATATATATGTATATATATATGTACATATATATATGTATATATATATTCCTGAATCAAATTTAGTTTCAAAGACACACGTTTACCTATGTAATAAAATAGAAATAAAAATTAAAAAAGATAAAATTGAAGAATCTACAAGCATAAAAGCGGTAAAGAAAACTAATACTTTACCTGCAAAAGAACCAAAGTCATGTGGTTTCAGATTTCTCAGCAACAATAAACCTTTCTTGTGTAATGACAAACTAAAAGCCATATTCAGATGGGCACAGGCTTCGTGAATGCATCACTCACATGATCTTTATACAAATAATTACTCAAAGACATATTCTAACTGAATAAAAAATAATTGAACATTAACAAGTCAAGAAAGGAAAAGTAGTATAAAATGACAAGTGACAAATCTTTAAATCAATAAACCATATAAGATTAAATATAAATTATGCTGTCAGATTGGCAAAAATAAATGAATGTCAAAAAGTAAAATCTCGAAGAGTTACATGCTAAAACCAGTAATTGTTCCAAAATTGGTTTACGCTAATTAAATGAACATAACTCAGAAAATGGAAAGACGAGGGTAGAAATAAAAGTGTTCTAAATCAATGATAATAATAAATATGATAATGACATCTTTAGTGCTTTCCTCCCAAATGAGTTGTAAATCAGGTAATCTCTACACAAACTAATCACATTCAATTTTTAAATAATAATATATTGTGAAAGATTGAAATTAACTATTGGTGGCTCTTCATCTAATACAGTCAGTGTCCTTTATTGGAATAAATGAGACAAATTAATAATGAGCAAGCCTTCACTAACTCTTGATATAATTATAGATTTCAAACCAAACTTGGAGGTTACTCAGTTCTGTCTCTTACATGATGTCTAGTTTTCCTCTTTACTACTATTTTATCTTAATAAAATGTATTTTTGATGGTTAATATTGTGTGTCAACTTGATTGGATTGGAAAATGCTAAGTATTGTTCCTAGGTGAGTCTTGAGGGTATTGTATAAGGAAAGTAACATTTGAGTCAGTGGAGTGGGAGAGGCAGACCCACCCTCAATCTGGGCGGGCACCATCTAATCAGCTGCTAGCACGGCTAGTATAAAAGCCAGCAGAGGAATGTGGAAGAACTAGACTGGCTTAGTCTTCCAGTCTCCATCTTTCTCCTGTGCTGGGTGTTTCCTGCCCTCGAACATCAGACTTTAAGTATTTCAGCTTTCGTACTCTTGAACCTTCAACTGCAGACTGAAGGTTACATTTTTGGCTCTTCCACTTTTAAGGTTTTGGGACTTAGACTGGCTTCCTTGATCCTCAGCTTGGAGACAGCATATTGTGGGACTTCATCTTGTGATCATGAGTCAATACTATTTAATAAACTCCCCCTTATAATTCCTATCAGTTCTGTCCCTCTAGAAAACCCTGGCTAATACATATTTATTTTTGTATAATTCAACTTGGTGCACAAATTGACAGTTGTAGCAATGAAATCACACTGAAAACATTTCTATCTGCCTGAGACTAGTCCTTAAATTGATAGCTCTATGAATACAGGCAAGGTATTAAATATTGCTCATGTGGTGAGGCTGCCATCTTGAGACTAAATTGTATCAATCTCTACATTTAAAAATGCTAGAAAACTGTCACTATTCCATACCAACCACAAGTTTCCCCATTACCTAGAGGGGTTTTCTAAAATAGTTTGATGAAGAGATACATTAGGAAGCCCATCTTAGATTAAGAATTTGTTTTACTGTCATTGCCTCAAGGTCTTCTATAGCACTTGTGGATTCTGTCATGTCCCTCTGCTGTATCTTACTATAAGAAGTTTTATGGAAATGAGCTACACTAGTCTTTTAGATTCCTTTATTTGATTAATACAGTGAAAGTCATCACAGCTAAGTCATTCTTAAAACTCTAATCCAAGGAGTCCTCCTATGCTTGATGCCAATGCTCCTTCCTTGAGTTACTCTTTGAGCTGGAGATCTGCCTGGACATGAATATTCTTATTTTTATCTTTTCTTCTTTTTTGAGATGGAGTTTTGCTCTTGTTGACCAGAGTAGAGTGCAATGGCACGATCTCGGCTCACTGCAACCTCCACCTCCCAGGTTCAAGTGATTCTCCTGCCTCAGCAACCCCCCGAGTAGCTGGGATTACAGGCGGTCACTGCCACACTTGGCAAATTTTTTATATTTTTAGTAGAGATGCAATTTTACCATGTTGGCCAGGATGCTTGCAAAATCCTGACCTCAGGTGATCCACCTGACCCAGCCTCCCAAAGTCCTGGGATTACAGACATGAGCCACCCATGCCTAGCCTTTTTTTTTTTTCCTCTTGAGATGGAGTCTTGCTCTATCACCCAGGCCGGAGTGCAGTGGTGCAATCTCATCTCACTGCAAGCTCCACTTCCTGGGTTCAGCCTCCCAAGTAGTTGATACCACAGGTGCGTGCCACCACGCCTGACTAATTTTTGTATTTTTAGTAAAGGCGGGGATTTCACCATGTTGGCCGGCTGGTCTCCAACTCCTGACTTTAGGAGATCTGCCTGACTCAGCCTCCCAAAGTGCTGAGATTACAGGCGTGAGGCACCGCACCCGGTCTTATTTTTTATCTTTTGGTGCTTATTTCCTTATATATTATTGGTAGAGGAAATTCAAAATACTTTAATCATTAGTCAGTGGTACCTACTGGCCCACATATATATGCTTGGTCTAGCTCAGCAGAATACTTTTGAAATTGTAACGTGTTGAATCCTAACATTAGTTCATGAGATATATATATATATGCTTAACTAAGAGTAAACACAAAAATAGTAAGAGCTGCTAGAAATATCTAAATATTATTTATATGTATTTAGAAACCTTATTTCAGAAATGAAAAGCACAGAATAAGTCTACAAATTAAACCAGTTGCATTATAACATATTTATAATACAATATGGCATACTTTTGCTGTGAATTATAAAATGTATCTGCCCTTTAAAAATTATTTCTGTGCTAGTCTACTTCACATATTTTTCAGGTAAGTTTTATAAGAGTTTTGTTTTAGTTTTGAATCTAATGTTTTATCAAGAAAATTCTCACTACTCATGAGCATAAATGTAGAAGCCAATAATTACTGTTAGAGAGGAATATTATAACATAGTACAACAGCGGGTAGTCCCTAGAGTCTGTGCAATAGATATTTTAAATTAATTCTGAAATTAAGTTCAATTCAAAAGTAATTGAATGTAGGAAATTAGATGAATTACATATTCTTCTTCAGTCATGGCCTCCAGTTAACGTTTTCTTAGTAAATAATTATATTTTACCTACTGACAAAACTTACATCGTATTCTTCTGTGCATTGACAGGTTAATCATATATAATTTCATACAAAAAATATACAGAGGAGATATGTCTAAGCTGCTAAAAAAAAAGTCAAACCATTACAACAGAAGGGTAGAAACCATGAAAATTATGACAACTCTCAAGAAACTTTGACATTAACTGAAATTCGCTTTACAGTATCTCTATATGAAAAAAAGTCGTTTTCTGGATATGAACTTTTACATGGTCTAGTTAGACAAGATCGAATATAACTGACAAGGTCAAAGGTATCAAAAATAATTAGAATGTTTTAGTGGGATGAACACTTACATAGTGCTATTTCTTCTATCTTTAGCATGTAATAACTTTCGTTTTCAAGTGACCCACTTTGTATATGTGATACCTCCCCTGTGATATTTTTTTCAAGCAGTACAGGCTCATTGTTGCTACATACAGTGAATGTTAAACACTGAAATCACTGTTTGCTTAATTGTTATTTTGGTTCAATAACTTTTACTAGTAGTATTACTTAGGAAAATGCAATATAAGAACAAACCCTCTTCAATAAACTTTTAAAATTAATATTAAGCAATCAAATAAGCAGAGTAATTCCTGAGACAAGACTTGGCTTATCATGGAATGACTACAAAGCACAAGCATTCCATCACCCAATCAGATCCTTTTTATGATTTGGTAATGAACAGAGAACTACATTGTGAACACAGAACTACATGCATTGATGTGCAACAATTTTGAGAACGTAACTAAAACTAGTACTTTATACATATCTGTAAATTTCAGTCAAAGTTTGGTAGGCAAGCTCTATTTTTCTTTGTTTCTTCAGGAAACAATGTTACCAACATAAGGTAATATGATTTTGTAAAATAACACCTGCTTTTTCATTGTATGGATTGGGCACTTTTAATATTAAGAAATAATTGTTTTCAGAGTCTGAAAGTTTCTTAAAAAATTAAACACACACATATAGTATTAGTCACGGTTCTCTAGAGGGACAGAACTAATGGAATATATATGTATATGGTTTATTAAGTATTAACTCACATCATCACAAGGTCCCACAATAGGCCATCTGCAGGCTGAGGAGCATGGAGAGCCAGTCTCAGTTCCAAAACTGAAGAACTTGGAGTCTGATGTTCGAGGGCAGGAACATCCAACATGGGAGACGAATGCAGTCTGGGAGGCTAGGCCAGTCTCTCTCTTTTCACATTTCTCTGTCTACTTATATTCTAGTGGCGCAGGCAGTTGATTATTTTGTGTCGACCCAGATTAAGGCTGGGTCGCCTTTCCCAGCCCACTGACTCAAATGTTAGTCTTCTTTGGCAACACTCTCACAGACACACCAAGGATCAATACTTTATATCCTTCAATCCAATCAAGTTGACATTCAGTATTAACCATCCCAAAACCACCCCTTGTCAACTTGAACCCATACACATCTCCTGAGATCATACATAATCTTCAAATAATAGCAATAATAAGGTCAACATTATGCCTAACATGATACAAATATCCTTCGTACAACCAGAAATGCACCAATCCCCATCCCAAATACTATTACATAAAGTTAACAATGCTTAAATGCTGATGTGAAGTCGATAAATCTTATGTCAAAGGATGAAGGAGAAAGGAAATAAAATGAAGATATTTTCTTAGTACAATTGTATACATGCACAAACGTGGTTTTCCAAAAAGAAGTAGGAAAAACTGATGGTATTGGTAAAGGGTAATGTAAGGGGAAATTGGCTCTACATATACATGTTAGTGTGAAAATTTTCATTAGATTTTTTCACATATATGTCTCTTGCACCTTATGTTTATTTCCTACTTCATGGGATGAAGAAGACTAGCACCTTGCTTACTTAGCAGTTTAGTTTGTCTCACTGAGGCAGACTGAGGGCTCCATGTAGGCTAAGGAAAATAACCTTTAGCCATCTACTACTCACAAAATTTCTGTGTTAATTATCAAGAACTATTATGGCAGTTAATAGTCTTGAATTATGTAACTAATTGTGGCTCAGAGAAGTCCTTTAGCTGATCTTACATTTAATTTCCCCATCTGGGAAAAAAGATATTTGGGAATCATTGTTCTAAACCATTCTGTTACCTATAAATGAATACCCAAAGGCATCTTTTCAAGTGACTGGTGAGTAGGCAAATCAAACACTTTAAATCACAGATAGAGAAACCAATTATTTTAAATGTAGCAAGTACTAATATAGTCTCAAAAGAAAATAAAATTGGCAAGTGTATTATGATAGAGATATTTTTACTCAGTTTCTAAAACTGTACTAAAACTGAATATTATTCTATTTTAGTTCAAGTAATCCTCCTACTAAAGAAGTTGAAAATCAGTGATTTACTTGTTTTAATGTTTCATTTGGTGTTTTGGGAAAGTACAATAGACAGTGACAGTAAAGAGCATTGGGATATGTTACCACAAATTATGCCACTTTTGTATAAGAATTATTTTAAACTGAAAGCAACTGAGATATAGCAGGCAGAAAAATGTATCTGACCTCCCCAACCTGTGTAAAAATAAGGAATACATTTCCATTGGTAAAGAAAATTCTCATTTGTAAATGTGTTTCCTTCTCCTGCAGGAAAATGAGGAAGACTCTTTATCACTGTGGATTACTCTTGCCAAAAAAAGGCAACATCTTGAATCTGAATAACAAAGCTTACTAAAAAATCCTCTTATTTTCTATCAGTTTTTCTATTTACATTCCCATAATTCACCATTCCTAGATGCCCGAACTCCTTCTTCTTTTGTCTAATTACTTCTCCACAATTTATCAACCCTTCTTAAAATGTTATATAAACTTCAAATTCTATCCACCTTCTTAAGTCACATTTCTTTGTGAACTCCATGTGTATGAAGATAATTAAATATGTTTTTTACCCTGTTTTTTTGCCTTATATTGTCAGAGGTGTTCAAACAAGAGTGACTCCATCTTGATAGAGGTTGAGTAAAACAAGACTGAGACTTACTGGGCTTCATTCCTGGGATGTTAAGGCATTCTTAGCCACAGGATGAAATAGGAAGTTGGCAAAAGATATAGGTCATAAAGACCTTGCTGATTAAACAGTATGCAGTAAGAAAGCCAGCCAAAACCTATCAAAACTGAGATGGTGACATAAGTGACCTCTGGTCATCCTCACTGCTCATTATACAGTAAAAGACACTCCCACAAGCGCCATGACAGTTTACAAATGCCATGGTAACATCAGCAAGTTACACTATTTAGTCAAAAAGTGGGAGGAACCCTCAGTTCCAGAAATTGCCCCTGGCTTCCCTAGAAAATTTATGAATAATCCACCATTTGTTTAGCTTATAATCAAGAAATAACCATAAAAATAGTGAATCATCAGCCCTCAGGGCTGCTCTGCCAATGGAGTAACTATTCTTTTATTTCTTTACTTTCTTGAGAAACTTGATTACACTTTATGGATTAGCCTTGAATTCTTTCTTATGCCAGATCCAAGAATCCTCTCTCTGGGTCTGGACCAGGACTGCTTTCCCGTAACAATATCAGTTTTATACATGAGCTCCAGTTATTGAATCTAAGAGGGAAGAGGAAGAGTTTTTTTTCTCCCCTACGAGAAGAAGTTAGAACTGAAGCAAAAAAGAAAAATTCTACTATCTGCCTTCTTTTTGTCTTTCTCCATAGATGAAAACCAATATTGTTTTTCTTGTATGATGAGAGCAACAATTCATCTGTTTATCACATAATTGAAAAAGACTATTAGAACAATTCTTCAGGTTTTTTAGGGGGGATCAGAATAAAGTTATCTTTTCCTGTTTAAATCTGATAAATGACTATTCTACACGGCAGCAAACATTTTGGAATTAATATAATTGAATCTTATTTGTGTTATAAGAAAAGGAAGACTTTCCATCTACTCTCTGAGGGTTCAATAATAAGCCTATAAATAAACTGACAGGAGGCAGATTAATAGGAGAAAAGGTAAACAAATTTATTAAGTACCTGGGAGCATCACATGAAAGAAAAGTAAATATCCAAACCCATGTGAGATCTAGAAGCTTACATACTCTCTTCTTAGGGGAGAGGAGCAGTGCAGGTCATTTTGGGAAAAGTAAATAATTTTGGGGAAAGACGAATGGGTCATCAAAAGAATAGGTAATAGCCTATGACAAAGGCTGAGTAATAGCCTATGATGAAGTTCTGGGTGTGATGTCAACATTTAGTCTTCTCTCCTGTGATAAAAGTTTATTCATCTCTAGTTGTTGAAATTCCCAGGGAGGGGTTTCATCCCATTTGTGGGCTTTTTGGGGGGGCTCGATATTTAGGTAGATAAGGGAAGTTCATAGAAAGACTTTCCCTGCATTTACTGTTCCCAAAGTGCCCTCGACTTGAGGCAATCAGCATACCAAAGTAGTGTATTAGGGATGTCTTTCCCTGACCTCCTTCCATTTATTGTGAAAATGTATTCTAGGTACATGACCATGAAGTGAGTTGGGATTTGCAGTGACTAGAGGAAACAGAAAGGTGCCAAGATAAGTGCTATTGCCTAGAACATTCTCAATCTTTTAGAAATATTGATCTGATTGAAGAGACACAAACAACCCACTAATTAGAAAATACACAGATTAAGAAAGCTTAATACACCATTGGTGACTTTTTTCCCTTTCCCTTTCCTTTTCAATATATAAAAGACTAGACAGATATAAATTGCAAGCATAGAGATCTACCTTGTCTTGCTGTCACCTAAAACTGCCTCACATATAAGCTCTTCCTGAATAATTATTTGACTACCTACCAATCAACCTAGACTGTTCTCTGCCTTTCATTTGTTGGAGCTTGTCCTCTGCTTACACAGGGAGGTACTCAATTTCAGCATGACAATTTCACAATATGGTGTCATTTAAAAAAAAATATCAAAAACAGTTATTACTCTCAAAATTGAATTTTGATTAAAACAAGAATGCTTGATAGAGTTTACACAAATAACTGGCTTATGAGATCCCCTAATCGATTGGCCACAATGGTCAGGAAATCATACCTGTTATTATACCTTCCAACTTCTTATAGATAAATACAAATGGGAAAGGCAAAAAATATTGGAGCTAGACAATGCAGTATTGATAACCAAGATTTATCTAGTGTAAATATAGACTTTTATTTGTATGGGAAAATATGACAAACATTTTGAAAGCGTTACTATTATTGGGAAAAAGGAAACTATTATGAAGCATGAATGGGTCATCAAAAGAATAGGTAATAGCTTATGACAAAGGCCTGGGTGTGATGTCAACTTCTTACTGTCATGGCCTTTATAATAATTTATGTATATGATATTTTTACATGGTTTTACGTTTTTTGTTACGCATTAAATGTTAACATTGACATTTGATTAAGTTTGTTATTTTAAATTCTCTTTGTGTAAGTACTAATGGAAGCCTCTGAAACTACCAAGTTATGGCTTATTCTGACATTGAAAAAATATCTTAAAATAGTTCAGGAGGAAGCAATATAGGCAAGCTTTTCCAAATAGGGCTTCGTTGAGACGTTTTTTGACATATTGTAAAAACTGATTTTAGTGTAGTTTTGGCATTTTAATTTGCACTAAGGAAGTACTCAAAGTAGATATGCTAGTGACTTAATCTGAATACACTAAAAATAAATTCAGAAAGTCCTAGCTAGAACAATCAGGTGAGAGAAAGATATAAAAGACATCCACATAGGAAAAGAAGTAGTGAAACTATCTCTTTTCACAGATGATATAATCATATACTTAGAAAACACTGAAGACTCCACCAAAGATTCCTTGAAACTGATAAATGGTTTTAGTAAAGTTTCAGGATGCAAAATTAATGTACAAAATTAGTAGCATTTCTATACACCAATAACATTCAAGCTGAGATCCAAATCAGGAACACATTCCTATTTATAATAGCTACAAAAAAATTACATACCTAGGAACACATCTAACAAAAGAGGTGAAAGATCTTTACAAAGATAACTGTGAAACACTGCTAACAAAATCAGAAACAACACAAACAAGTGAAAACATATTTCATGCTCATCAATTAGAGGAATCAATATTGGCAAAATGGCCATATTGTCCAAAGCAATCGAGAAATTCAATGCTATTCGTATCAAAATAACAACGTAATTTTTTTATATAATTAGAAAAAAAAACTATTCTAAAATTTATATGAAAACCAAAAGACCCTGACTGGTCAAAATAATTGTAAGCAGAAAGAACAAAGCTGGAGACATCACATTACCTGACTTCAAACTATATTGTCATGGTACAGTAACTAAAACAGCATGGTACTGATACCCCCCCCCCCAAAAAATACATCTAACAATGGAACAGTATAGAGATCTCCAAAATAAAATCAGACATCTAATCCATCTGATCTTTGACAAAGTTGACCAGAAAAGCACTGGATAAAGGAGTCTCTGTTTTTTGTAATAAATGGTGCTGAGATAGTTGGTTAGCCATATGCAGAAGAATGAAACTTGACCACTACCCTTCACCATACACAAAAATTAACTAAAAATTGATTAAAATTTTTCATTTAAGACATCAGAATATAGAATACTAGAAGAAAACCTAAGAAACATTATTGACATTGGTTTTGAAAGACAATTTATGACTAAATCTTAAAAAGCGATTGCATCAGAAATAAAACTCGAGAATCGAGACCTAATTCAACTAGACAGCTTCTGCACAGCAAAATAAACTGGCAACAGAATAAGAAGACAATCTACAAAATGGGAGAAAATATTCACAAACTATACATTCAACAAATGTCTAATATCCTGAATCTGTAACAAACTTATACAATTCAACAAGCAAAAACCAAATAACTCAATTAAAAAGTTGGCAAAAGACATAAACAGACACTACCCAAAATAATTTATACAAGTGGCCAAAAAACATGAAAAACTACTCCACATCAATACTCACCAGAGAAATTCAAATCAGAATCACAATAAGATATTGTGACACACCAGGCAGAATGGCTATTATCAAAAAGTCAAAAAACAATGGATGCTAGTAAGGCTGCTAAGAAAAGGGAACAATTACACAGTGTTGATGCAAATGTAAATTAATTAAGTTACTGTGGTAAGCATTCTGGAGATTTGTTAAATAATTTAAATCAGAACTGCTATTAAACCTAGCAACCCCATTACTGGGTATATATTCAAAAGAAAATAAATTGTTCTACTACAGAGACACATGCACACATATGTTCTTCACTATTCACAATAGCAAATACATGAAATTAACCTAGAAGTTCATCAACAGTGGACTAGATAAAGAAAATATGGTGTATATGCACCATAGAATATTATGCAGGTATTAAAAAGAATGGAAAAAATATCTCTTACAGTAACATCGATGGACCTGGAAGCCATTATCCTATGTGAATTAATGCAGAAACAGAAAGTCAAATAACACGTTCTCACTTACAAGTGAGAGCTAAACATTAATTACTCATGATCATAAAAATGGTAACAATAGACACTAGATGTGTATAATACTACAGAGTGGATAGAGAGAGGGGAGCAAGGATTGAAAAACCGACTGTTGCATACTGTGCTCAGTACCTAGGTGATGGGATCATTCATCTCTCAAATCTCAGCATCACTTAATATACTCATGTAACAAAGAGCACATGTAGCCACTGAATCTAAAATCAACAAAAGTAAGAGTGTTTTAAAAGGATCAATAAAATCGATAACCTTTTAGCTAGATTAACTGAAAATAAAAAGGAAAAATATACAAATTTTTAAGAAATAAAAGAAGACACCTTGCAACTGATGCCTCAGAAATTAGAATTATTAAAAACTCTTTTGTACATTTATACTTAAACAAATTGAATAAACAATGGATAAATTCTTTGCTGAATACAACTTGACAATACTGAATCATTAAGAAATAAAAAATCTGCCCAGACCTATAAATAGTTAAAAGAATGAATCTGCAATTAAAATTCTTCCAACAAAGCAAATACCCGACCATTCACTAGTGAATTCTACCAAATATTTCAAGAATTAATGCCAATCATTCTCAAGGATTTTCAAAAACTGAAGGGGAAAGAACACTTTTCTGTGATCAGAATGTGTGCTGCTAAATTCATCTGCTGGAATTTAATCCCCATTGTGGTGGTATTAAGAGGTGAAAACTTTGGTGAAATGATTAAGTCCTAAGGGTTTCATTATCATAAATAAATTAGTGACATAAGAAGGGTGGAGAAAACTTAGTCTTTTTTTAGCTTTTTAACTTTTCTGTCACATGAGGACATAGAGTATATCCTCTTTTGCCCTTCTGTCTTCTGCCATGTGAGGACACAGCATTCAAACCATCCATAAGACACAACAACAAGGCTCCATTTTGGAAGAAGAGAGAGCATCTCTTATCAGAAACCAAATTTGTCAGAGTCTTGATATTGGACCTTTTACCCTTTGAGAATGTGAGGAATAAATTTACATTACTTATAAATTATTCAATCTGTAGTATTTTATTCTCACAGCAAGGATGCTCTAAAATACAGTTTCAAACTCGTTTCAGGAGACCAGCATTACCTCGACACCAAAACTAGAAAAAGACACCACAAGAAAACAATAACCTAATATTGCTGATGAATATTCAAAAATCTTCAACACAATGTTAGCAAACTAAATTTAACAGCATATTGAAAGAATTATGCAATGTAACCAAATCAGGAATTGTTCAACACAAAAGCCTTTTCTCTAAGATCAGGAAAAAGAGAAAGATGTCCACTTTTGACACTTCTATTTAGCATAGTACTGGAAGTCATGGCCAAAGTATTTAGGCAACAAAAAGAAATAAAAGACATCCACATCTATAAAAGAAGTGAAATAGTCTCTGTTCATATATAACACTATTTTAAATATAAAAAACACAAAAAGTCACAAAATATAACAAAAATGAACCAAATTATTATAGATAATAAGTAATTTTAGCCCAGTTGCAGGATACAAAATCAACATTCAAAATCCGTTGTGACTGTAGGTGTTTTACACTAGAATGAAAACATGTTCAAATGTACTTTGATTGTTAAATTGTATACAATGTAAAACAACTTGAGATTTATTTTAAAGTTAAAGGCATATAGTGAAACTTGAAACTTAATTATTTTATTTCTATTTTATACATTAACTCTAAACATAACAAAATAAATAATGAAGATTATATAAACAAAGTAACCAGGATGGTCTTGATCTCTTGACCTCGTGATCCACCCGCCTCCGCCTCCCAAAGTGCTGGGATTACAGGCATGAGCCACCACGCCCGGCGATAAGAAGTTCTTAACAACCTGTAATGCAATTTTTCTTTGAGTTTTATTTTGTAAATAATTACACATCCTCTAAAATTTACTATTTAGAAAATTTATATTATTGACCTTATTATCCTTATCTTAAGCTAAATATAATATCATAAAATACATTGGAATATGTATTATACTAAGAGAAGGTATCTGTGGTTAAAGCTCAGGTAATCAAAATTACTTGTTTTTGAAATTTGCTTCTATAAGAGAGTTAATTCTAAAAATCAGTTCATATCAGAGATTTAGCAAAAAAGAAAGGAAGGAAAGAAGAAAGGAAGGAAGGACGGGAGGAAGGAAGGAAGGAAGGAAAGAAGGAAAGAAGGAAGGAAAATTTCCTTGGAATGTCTTGGGTCTACTTATGCTTACTTTGAGGTCCTTTGACAGGCAAACCCAGCAAAATTTCAAATATTGATCACCAATCTTTGAATAATAACCCCTGCCAGAGTTCACAGAGAAGAATACAAAACTTTATTCACTTTTTACATATTTTTGAAAATACAACAACGAGTAAAAAATTATTATTTAGATTTAACCCACACTTAATCAGAAAATTTAATAAATCAGTACTACACTAGTTCTCATAAATTAAATATAATTTACTTATTTTTACATAAATTGTTTGATTTAAAATAAATCAAGCATTTCATTAAATGTTTACTTAGTGGATTTCAAACTGTGGTTTTGAAACCTTTCTTCACATTTATAAAATTATAATAAAATACAAATAAAAATAATATAAAATGTACAATCATAACCATTTGAAGTGCATGTTTCAGTACCATTAAGTATATTTGTATTGTTATGCTATCATCACAACCATTCATCCACAAAACTCATTTTATCTCACAAAACTGAAATTCTATACTCATTAGTAACACCTCATTCTCCTCATCATTCTGTTGTCTGCTTCTATGAATTTGGAAGGCTCACAACCATACCAACACCACCTACTTCTATGAATTCGGCTATTCTGCATACCTCACGTAATTTGAATCAAACAGTAATTTTCCTTTTGTGACTGGATTATGTCACTTAATATAGCATTTGTAGTAAATTTCTTTAATTTTTTTGGTTTCTTGGCTTCCATTTTGTAATGTAAGTTTAACTTTTTTATACCAGAAATAGGGCTTATTCACCCTTAATACACTTTCCAGTTTTCTCCTTCCTAGTTTCAAAATGTGTTTGATTTATATGTCTTCCTTGTACTGTCACCTCTTGGTGACCATCTTTATGGGACATATATATATCATCTACTCAACTTACTCCAATGACCCTTACACCCAAATGAACTGTGCAAGTAAGCCGCCATGACCACCTTTCAGTCACAGTATGACTCTATGGAACTCATGCCTATTTTCTGTAAACCCACCAATTAGAAATCTCCATGGAAAATTGGCTTGGGTAATATCTTGGACTCCAAGAAAGGCTTTGACCCACAGGTCCCTCTCTTTCTCTCTATCTCTGTCTCTCTGTCTCTTCTCCCTCTCTCTGTTGCTCTCCACCTGCTGGTTGAATGTATGTGTCCTGGAGGGTTCCCCTTATCCTTTTGGCTCTGCAAGGCATGCTGCCCCCTTTTCTCTGCAATATGAAAATAATACACTGCTTCTGTTATTTCATATGTTTTCTTGTGTTGCCTCTTCTGAGTCTCACCTGGCTAACACACCCAAACCTAATTTATTTGTTAGGTCTCTCCTAGAGTGGCTATCTTGGTAGTAACAAACTTGATTTAGGTCAGACAAGAACCACAAGGGTGGGTGACAGTAGAAACAAGTTTCCTATGAGAGGGATATCTAGTAACAAACTCTCTCTTATTATGCATTGCCTTTTACTCTGTTAATTGTGTTTTTTGATGCACAGAAGTTTTAAAATTCAATGAAGTACAGTTTATCTAGTTTTTTTGCCTTTTTGTTAAACAAATCACTGCGAAATCCATTGTCATGGGGCTTTTATTTATTTATTTTTTTGAATTTTAGTTTTAGCTCTTATGTTTATGTCTTTCATCCATTTTGAGGTAATTATATTTGTATATGTAATAAGATTAGAAATCCACTTGATCATTTTGCACATGAATATTTATTTATCCAATACCATTCATTGAAAAAACTGTCCTTTCCCTATTGAATGACCTTGGAACTCTTATGGAAAATCATTTGGTTATAGATATGAGAGTATTTTATGGGCTCTTTTTCTATTAAATTGTTCTGTATGTCTATCTTTATGCCAGTACCACAAAGCTCTGATTATTCTGGCTTCTTAGTATGTTTAAAAAGCAGTAAGTATGAGACTTTCAAAGTTCTTTCTTGTCAAGATTATTTGGGTTATTGAGGACCCTTTGAAATTTTCTATAAATTTTCAGATTAATTTTTTCTTTATCTGGAAAAAATGTTATTGACATTTTGAGCGAGATTGCATTAAATTTATATGTCATTTTGGATGAATTGACAACTTTACAGGATTAAGTCTTTGAGTCCATGAAAATGAAATATATTTTCATTTATTGGAGTACTCTTTAATTCATTTTAGTATTTTCTTTTTTTTTTTTTTACTTTTTGGTATACATCTTATAATTCTTTGAAAATTTTATCTTGAAGTATTTTTGATATCATTGCAATAAAATTGTTTTAATTTTATTTTCTGATTATTGATTGCTAGTGTGTAAAACCCTACTTTTTATGTTGATTTTATACTTTATAACTTTACTAAACTAATTCTATTAATTAACACTGTTTTGTAAAGTCTTAAGATTATATATAAGATCATGTCATCTGCAAACTGAAAATTTTACTTCTTTCTTTGTAATTTGGATGTCTTTTTATGTTTTCAGAGACCCAGAAAACCTGATGATGTAGATAAAGTTCAAAGGCAGTCTGCTGAATAAATTTTCTTTTGCTCAAGAATCCCATCTTTTGGTTCTATTCTGGCCTGCCATTGATTGAATGAGGCCCAATCACATTATGAAGGGCAATCTACATACTCAAAGTTCACTGATTTAAATGTTAATCTCATCCAAAAACACTGTCCGGATTGACATGAAATATTAACCATCACAGCAGAGAGTACTGAAACCTACTACTATTATAGTAGTGCTATTTCTCCTCTCAATCTGTCAGTGTTTTAATTCATATGTTTAGGAGCTCTGATGTTTGGTGCATGTGTATTTATCATTGTTATATTTTCTTCATGAATTATTACTTTTATATGTCTTTTTGTCTTTTGCAAACTTTTTTTTTACTTAAATCTATTGTGTGTGATATTTGTATAGTAATTGCACTGCCATCTCACTGCTAGTTACTATTTCCGTGAGATATTTTATTTCACATTTTATATTCAAGCTATGTATTTCCTTACATCTAAAGTGAATTTCTTGTAGACAACATATAGTTGGATCCTAGCTTTTAATCCATTCTCCTAATATTTTTCATTTTATTGTAAAGTTTAATTCTTCTACATTTAAAATAGTTACAGAGGGGGATAATTTATTATTCCCAGTTTGTATTTTTTTAATATGTCTTATAACATCATTTTTCTAATTCGTACACTAGCTGCCTTCTTTTGTATTTTTTAGTGGGACATTTTGATTTCTTTCTTTGTCTTTTGCATATATTCTATAGATATATCCTTTTCAGTTATTAATAGGATTATACATAATATCTTCAAGTTATAGAAGTACATTTTAAACTGATAACTTCAAATGCACACAGAAGATCTACTTCTTTATTTCTCACCCTATTACATCAACTTTATGTTATTGATGTCACAAATGTCATCTTTACTGTGTACCCATTTATGTAGATTTATTTTTTATAATTTTGTCTTTTAAATCTTGTAAAGAAATAAGAAGAGTTATTAACCAAATTTACAATAAAATTAATTCATATATTTCTTCCTGTATTTGCCTGTATCAAAGACACTTATAATTTTGTTTGGCATCAAGTTACTTTCTAGAGTCCTTTTATTTCAATTGGAAAGATTATTTTTGGTATTATTTTAGTACAGTCACATGATAATGAACTTCTGCAGTTTTTATTGATCTCATAATGTTTATTTTCTTCCTCATTTTTGAAAGACATTTAGCTTAATGTTGAAATTTTACTTGACTGCTTTATTTTTCTCCCTTTAGCACTTCAAATATATCACACCAGTATGTTTTGGCCTAAAATCTTTCTGCTGAAAAATTCATTGATAATGTTATTGACACCTTCTATGTAATGTGTTGCTTTCCTCTTGCTGCTTTTATGTGTCTCTCTTTGTCTTTGACTTACAACAGTTTGATTATGTATTTTCATGTGAGTCTCTTGGGTCAGCTTGGTGTTTGTTGAATGTCTCATATCTGTATATCCATGTCTGTCTTCAAATTTGGGAAATATTTTGCCATTTTGAGAAAATTATCTGCTTCCTTCCCTTTGCTTTCTAGGACTTTGAAAATGTACACATTGGTTCACTTGATGGTGTCCCAAGAAGATCTTAGGTTCTGCTGACCATACTTTATTCTTTGTTTCTTTCTGTTTTAGCTCTACTCCTCAAACTTGATAATTTCAAATTACCTGCTTTAAATTCAATGACTCTTTCTTCTGTATGAGATTGCTCTTGAACCCCATAGTAAATTTTTTAGTTCATTTTTAAAAAATTTTTCAGATCCAGAGTATCTATTTTTTAGTGCACTTTCTACCTCTTGGTGAATATTTTTGTTTATCTATTGTTTTTCATATTTATTTTAGTTATCTTTCCATTTTTTAAATTTTAGTTTATTTGAGAATATTTAAGAATATTTAAAAATACTTATTGAATAAGTCTGTAGCCTGTTGTTTTTTTTTTTAGTTTCTTTGTTTTATTTTGTTTTGTTTTGTTTTGAGACAGAGGCTTGCTCTGTCACCGGGCTGGAGTGCAGTGGTGCAATCTTGCTCACTGCAACCTCTGCCTACTGGATTCAAGTGATACCCATGCCTCAGCCTCTGGAGTAGCTGGGACTACAGGCAAACACCACCATGCCCAGCTAGTTTTTTGTATTTTTTAGTAGACACGGGGTTTCACCATGTTGGCCAGGATCGTCTCAGTCTCCTGACATTGTGATCTAAAGATTTATTTTGTTCCTTTGAAAGGACCACAATTCCTTGTTTCTCTATATATCCCCGTTATTTTTGGTTGAAAAATTAGCATTAAGGGAAAACAGCCACCTCTCTCAGCCTTTGAAGACTGGCTCTTTGCAAGGGAATACCTTCATTAACCTGAGTGATTTAAGGCATAAAGTGCTCTCAGGACTTATCTACTCATGAACTTTTCCTAGGTTTGAGCATGTTCTTATTTCACCATATACACAGCTGCTTTTACTCATCCTTATTTCCTTAAGAGTCTCACTCTTTTTTTTTTCCTCAAGGTTTTAAAATATGTTGTATTCTCCTGCTCGTAATCTGTTTCTTTCAGGTACCCATGGATGTGTAGTCCCTCTGTTGCTTTCACCAACCTCCAATCTTTATAAAAATTATGTAATAGTTTCTGCTGATATCTGAGTCAGATGAGACCCTGGGAGGGTCACAAATGAAATAAGTTACACTTTTTTTTTTTTTGTTCTGATAGAGGAGCTGGACATTGAGTAGCTTCCTCCCAAATAAGCTACACCTCCTTCCTTCCTTCCTTCCTTCCTTCCTTCCTTCCTTCCTTCCTTCCTTCCTTCCTTCCTTCTTTCCTTCTTTCCTTCCCTCCTCCCTCCCTCTCTCCTTCCCTCTCTCTCTTTCTTTCTTTCTTTCTTTCTTCTCTCTTTTTTCTCTTTTTCATTTCGAATGTGTCTTTTTCTTGATTTGGCATTTACTTGGTTGATGTCAACCTTTGAATGTTTTCTGGAATTCTCACAAATCAATTTTACTCAATCTACCTCTGCCTACTTATGTTTCTATGGGGAAATAAAGGCCTGGAGCTTTTTAGTTTGACATCTTTCTGAACCAAAGGTCCTTTTTTAACAAAATGTGTACGCAAAGCCAATACTAATACAGATAATATTAAGCAGTAGCAATTTTCAAATAAATACACTGTTATAAACCTTAATTTCTATAAGAAAAGTAGCAACCAAATATATATAAATTTTAACTCTATTTTTATACAGATGTTATTCACAAATAGCTTTCTTAAACTTTTATATTTTATGTCAAATATTATCTAATGGGAAAAATCAGGACAGCATAAAACTTCCTCTGCAAGAAAGAAGAGTATAATTGTTTTGTCATTTGTAAATGAGAGATTTTGACCTTTATATATTTGTTTCTTGGCATACATTTTCAAGATTTCAAAATAATTCTCACTTAGATAGAGACACTCCTAGTTAATTGCCCTTGTTTAAGAAAACTGCCAAAGGGAAAGAACAAGGTTTACAGAACATTGTTATGTTTGATTTTTTAAAGTATAGCTTTTTAGTGTCTACTATGTTCAAAACACTGTTTTAGAAGTAAGAAACAGAATAATTGCATTCATAAAGCTCACAGTCTTGTGGATGTGATCAGGTAATTTATTAATTAATTTCCATATATGATTTTCATCACATTTTGCCTGCTTCTAGATCATTGTATGTATGAAGATTCTTGAAACGACTCAAAAATTAGCAAACAAAACTTTTCTTTGGTGTCTTCAGAATCTCAGGTATTCTGAGAATCATGAAACTTGACTCCAAATCCAATTATAATGTAAATGAATATTCAAACATATTATTCATATATTAAAAATAAAAACATTATTACAAATATAGCCAAGAGATTTAAATTTTACGCTTAAAGTAATGAGAAGTGGAGAATAAATGAAAGGAGCAGATGGTCAACTTTTGGTACAGGACTTTCAAATCTAGTTGATAACATTAAATATGTGAGTTTTATAAAGAAAGACAGCTGATCCAGTACCATAATTTAATGTTCTTAGCATGTCCATTCTCTAGGGTAAGTTAATATTTGTAGAAGACACATTAGCATTGTTTTTTATTAAAAATTAATTGTGAATTATAATATATTAAAACAAATATGTGTGGTCATATTTATTAATATATATTTTTCAGGAAAAGAAACATGTATTAATGTGGAGTTTGATGCTATAATATAGTCCTTGAAATTAACATTTTCTATACTAAGTAATTACATTGCTTTACATTATAGAACCATTATATAATTTTTTGAAAATAACAAGGCTTCTGATATTCCAGGCTCAATCTACAAATACCTTGACAATTATAGATCACTTTGAATTGGCACACAGGTGTGAATCATATTAATATTCAAAGGAACATGTACATCAGGTTAAATTGACACTATCACCCATGTTCTTTCTTTCTCTACCTCATAATTTTACCACTTCCTTTCTTACGTTTTAGCATCATAATAAACATACACAAATATATCATGAAACCTATACATTCAGAGTAACTCATCTGAAATATTCTTAGAAATTTTGAGAACTAACTCAATTCTCAAGGGATATGAGTTGGAGGCAAATAAAGTTAATAACCAGTAGCTACTGAGTTTAAACAAGTTGTTACAAGCCCTTGAAATTTTTGATGACTAGCATAAATTTCTACTTTAAAATTGGAAGAAAAATTTAGAGATCGTTTAGTACATAGTCCATATTTCCCATTCCTGTAACAGTTTTATCCTAAGAATGCAATATTCATGTTATAGGCCTCTAGTGTTAAAAAACAAAACAAAACAAAAACTGAGATAATGTTGGTAGATTAATGCAGAAGACATATTGAGAAAAGTTGGTGTATTAGTCCATTTTCACGCTGCTGATAAATACTTGAGACTGGTCAATTTGCAATGGAAAGAGACTTAATGGACTCACAGTTCCACATGGTTGAGAAGACCTGAAACTCCCATTTAGAAAACCATCAGATCTTGTGAGACTTATTCACTACCATGAGAATAACATTGGCAAGCCAAACCTCCATGATTCAATTATTTCCCACTGTGTCCCTCCTACAACACATGGGAATTATGGGAGCTACAGTTCAAGATGATATTTGGAATGGGACAAAGCCAAACCATATCATTCCACTCCTGGTCCCTCATGTCCTCACAGTTTAAAAACAATCATTTCTTCCCAACAGTCCCTCAAAGTCTTAACTCATTTAAGCATTAACTTAAAAGTCCACAGTCTAAAGTCTCATCTGAGACAAGGCAAGTTTCTTCCACCTATGATCCTATAAAATCAGAAGAAAGTTATTTCTTAGATATAAAGGAGGTACAGTCATTGGGTAAATACAACTATTTCAAATGGGATAAATTGGCCAAAACCAAAGGGCTATAGGCCCCATGCAAGTCCAAAATTCAGCAGGGCAGTCAAATCTTAAAGCTCCAAAATAATCCATGTCTCACATCTCAGGCATGCTGACTCCATGTCTCACATCTAGGGCATGCTGATTCAAGAGGTGCATTCTCATAATATTGGGCAACTCTACCCCTGTGACTTTGCAGGATACAGCCTCCCTCTAGGCTGCTTTTATGGGTGACATTAAATGTCTGTGGCTTTTCCAGAGTCTTCTTCTCACAGATCCACTAAGAGGTTCACCAGTGGATACTCTGTGTGGGTGCTCTGACCCCACATTTTCCTTCAGCACTGCTTTCACAGAGGTTCTCCATGAGGGCTCCTTCCCTGCAGCAAACTTCTCCCTGGACTTCCAGGTGTTTCCACACATCCACTGAAATCTAGGCAGAGGTTTCCAAACCTCAGTTCTTGATGTCTGTGTACCCACAGGCTCAACACAACATGGAAGCTGCAAAGGCTTGGGGCTTGCATCCTTTGAAGCCACAGCCTGAGCTGTACCTTGGCCTCTTTTAGTTATAGCTGATGCATCTGGGACACAGGGACCCAAATCCCTAGGCTGCACACAGCAGAGTGACCCTGGGCCTGGCCCACAAAACCATTTTTTCCTCCTAGGCCTCTAGGCAGGGCCTATAATGGGCAGAGCTGCTGAAAAGGTCTCTGACATACCCCTCCATCTGAGACCACCTCAGCCTGGATTTCATGGTCCATACCACTATCAATATTTTGGTCAAAGCCATTCAACAAGTCTCTAGGGAGTTCAAAACTTTTCCAAATTTTCCTGTCTACTTCTGAGCCCTTCAAACTGTTCCAATCTCTGTCTGTTACCCAGTTTCAAAATTGCATCCACATTTTCAGGCTTCTTTTCAGCAGCACCCCAATCTACTGGTACCAATTTACTATAGTATTCTGTTTTCACACTGCTGATAAAGATATACCTGAGACTTGGCAATTTACAAAGAAAGAGGCTTAATAAATTTATAGTTCCAAGTGGCTGGAAAGGCCTCACAATCATGGCAGAAGGTGAAAGTAACATCTCACATTGTGGCAGGCAAGAGAACTTGTGCAAGAAAACTCTACTTTTTAAAACCATCAGATCTTATGAGACTTATTGATTATCATAAGAATAGCATTGGAAAGACCCACCCCCATGATTTGATTATCTCCCACTGGGTCACTCCTGTAACACATAGGAATTATGGGAGCTACAATTCAAGATGAGATTTGGGTTGGCACACAGCCAAACCATATCAGTTGGGCATGGTAAACCATGCTTTAGAGAATGATGGTTCTTTTTGTAATTAATCTACTTCTAAGCCATAGGTAAACCTTTCTGACTTGGCACATGACAGATGGCTCAGCTTTAGCTCAGATATTACATAGCTGACAGTATTAGGTACTGAGGTGTGGATTTTTCATGAAAACGGCTTTAGAGTTTTAGATGAAATTTTAGAAACTGTGCAGAATGTGACAAAAGGTGTTTTAAGTTTGAAACAAGTGTTTATTTTGTTCCATGGCATTGTGAAACTTTGGAACTTGTCAAAGCCACTGATGTATATGCTAGCTGCAGACATGTTGGCAAAAGTTCTGCACATTTTATTCAGAAATTTCTTTATATAGGACTGAAAGAAGCATGCACAGAAACTGGAACTATAATTTTAATGAGCTGCCTAAATCAGTGGATGATGTATTTTTAAGAAGTAGGAATAAACAGCGAGGAAGAATAAATTTGATACAAGAGTAGGCAGCAGTCACAGCAATTTAGATATTGAAACTAGTTTGCATGCTTCAGTCTACAAAGAAGACAATAGTCAATTACTCTTTTTTTTCTCCTACAATAATCATCACTAATGCCATGTGTTATCTTAACTAACATGTCCATCTATTTTACTACAATTTATTTGTAAAAAGAAAATATAGTGACATATTGTGAGCACCAGGACTCTAGAGCAATGCATGTTAAGTTAATAAAGTTAGCTTCACAAGGAGATTATAATATAAAAGAATTTATTATCCTATGTGGCAGAGAGTGGTAAGTAGAGTTTTTTTTCGAGATCTTTTTCCCTTTTCTGTGACTACTTATTTCAATATACTGCAACTGTATGAGAAAACAAAGTATGTTGGCTTGCAACTTAATTATAGGCATTCCTTAAGTTATATACTAAATGTTTGTTCAAATAAAAGCTCAAAATTTCCAGGAATATCTTAGTTCGCTATCCCTTGGAAAGTAAGTGGATAGTCTGATTTAACATCTGACTTACATAGCAAGGAGCAGAGTTTTCTAAAGTCATGTTTCTCTGGGTTGAGAAGTTTGAGAACAAAATGTCATAGAATGTTGGTGATATGGCTTGGTTTTGTGTCTCCAGCCAAATCTCACCTTAAATTATAATAATCCCCATGTGCCAAGGGTGGGACAAGAAGTAATCAAATAATAGGGGCAGTTTCCCCCATACTTTTCTCACAATAGTAAGTTCCCATGCGATCTGATGGTTTTATAAGAGTCTGACATTTCCCCTGCTGACACTCATTCTCTCTCCTGCCAGCCTGTGAAGTTTTTCCACCATGTTTGAAACTTTCCTGAGGCCTCCCTAGCCATTCAGAACTGTGAGTCAATTAAACCCTTTTCTTTGTAGATTACCTAGTCTCAGATATTTCTTCATAGTAGTATGAGAATGAATTAATACACTACACTTGTACTGGGAATAGGGCACTACTATAAGGATACCTGAAAATGTGGAAGTGCCTTTGGAACTGGGTAAGAGGCAAAGGTTGGACCAGTTTGGAGGGCTCAGAAGAAGACAGAAAGATGTGTGAAAGTTTGGGACTTCCTAGAGACTTATTGAATGGCTTTGACCAAAATGTTGATAATGATGTTGACAATGAAGTCCAGGCTGAGGTGGTCTCACATGGAGATGAGGAACTTCTTACAAACTTGAGTAAAGGTCACTTGTGCTATGCTTTAACAAACAGATGGCAACATTTTATCCTTAGGCTAGAGATCTCTGAAACTTTACCCTGAGAGAGATAATTTAGGGTATCTGGTAGAAGAAATTTCTAAGCAGCTAAAGGTTCAAGAGGAAGCAGAGCATAAAAGTTTGGAAAATCTTCAGCCTGACAATGCAGTAGAAAAGAAAAAATCCATTTTCTGGGGAAAAATTTAAGCCTGCTGCAAAAATTGGCATAAGTAATGAGGAGCCGAATGTTAATCACCAAGACAATGGGGAAAACATAACCAGGGCATGTCAGAGACCTCCAGGGCAGTCCCTTCCATCACAGGCCTGAAGCCTAGGATAGAAAAATGGGTTTGTAGAAAAGGCCTAGGCTCCACCCAACTCTGCTCTGTGCAGCCTCAGGACATTATGCCCTGCATCCCAGCTGCTTTAGCTTTAGCTGTGGCTAAAACACACCAAGGTACAGCTCAGGTCATTGCTTCAGAGAGTACAAGCTCCAAACCTTGGCAGCTTAAATGTGGTGTTGGGCCTGTGGGGGCACAGAAATCAATGATTGGGGCACTGTCTAGTGGAGCTGTGAGGAGAGGGCCACTGACCTCCAGACCGCAGAATGGTAGATCCATCAACAGCTTACACTGTGTGCCTGGAAAAGGCACAGACACTCAATGCCAGCCTGTGAAAGTGGCCAGGAGGGGAGCTGTAGCCTGCATTGCCACAGGGGTGGAGCTGCTCAAGACATGGGAACCCATCTCTTGCATCAGCGTGCCCTGGATGTGAGACATGGAGTAAAAGGAGATCATTTTGAAAATTTTATGTTTAATAACTGCCCTATTAGATTTCGGACTTGCAGGGAGCATGTATCCCCTTTGTTCTGAACAATTTCTCCCATTTGAAATAGGTATATTTACCCAATGCATGTACCTTCAGTGTACCTAGGAAGCAGCTAACCTGCTTTTGATTTTACAGACTCATAGGTAGAAGGGACTTGCCTTTTCTCAGATAGGACTTTGTACTGTGGACTTTTGAGTTAATGACGAAATGAGTTAAGACTTTGGGGGACTGCTGGGAAAGCATGATTGCTTTGAAAAGTGAAGACATGAGATTTGGGAGGGACAAGGGGTGGAATGGTATGCTTTGTGTCTTCATTCAAATCTCATCTTGAATGTAATAATCCCCACATGTCAAGGGTGGGGCCAGATGGACATAATTGAATCATGGGGGCATTTTTCCCCCCATACTGTTATTATGGTAGTGAATGAGTCTCAGGAGATCTGATGGTTTTGTAAATGGGAGTTTCCCTGCACAAGCTCTTCTGCCTGCCACCATGTAAGATGCGCCTTTCCTCACCTTTGTTTTCTACCGTGATCATGAGGCTTCCAGAGCCATGTGAAACTGTGAGTCCATTAAACCTCTTTTTCTTTATAAATTTCTCAGTCTTGGGTATGTCTTTATTAGCAGCATGAGAACAGACTAATTCAGATGCCTTTCAATTATTTTTCTTTTCTTATTACTCAAGCTAGGACTTCCAGTATTATGTTAAATAATAGTGGTTTAAGTGGGCACCCTTATTGTGTTTC